>JAQGAI010000265.1:0-23131 GCA_034696905.1 Lepidocyrtus violaceus | reverse complement strand
ATAATTTACGCGCAAATTAATTCGCCATTCGTATACAAGTTCCAGCAGAAATATAGAACAACATATATATATCTCTGAGTTTTTGCGTAAACCCCTTTGTACCTACGCTCCATTTCCATCCTCATGCCATTATTTTAGGGATCTATTACATAATTTAAACTCTAAATCAATTAAAAAACCTGTCGAAGGTCAAACATTTGTTGCGTGCCAGAATGAATGGGCACTCTTTGACGAATCCGTTACTGTTGAGATGACGGTTATCCGATAATATGTAGGTAAAATGAGCCTGCAACTGAAAATGACATCACAGGTAGGTAATTTATGAATGAAGTTCCTGGATCGTCTGCTGCCTATGACGGCAACGACAAACTGTGTGAATAATACCTTCGTGATACTGATTCTGTAGTTGTGATGCATACAGCGAACTTGTGTACAATTAGAACAGTTTGCGTACGTATATATAACATCAGAGCGTGAGTATTTTGGGAAGCAAGCTTCGTGCTGTGTGCAATTTACCATATCACTATCATCAGTTGATGATAAAAGTATGCGATTTACCTTGAAACTCGATAAACCAGTAATTTCATTTTTGCACTGGCTTTTCTCACGTGCAGGCAAACTAGTAACGCCAGCCAGTTCTATTGTGCATTTGCAGAAGGGAAGCCAAACCCCTGAGTATGCAGATCTCATTTCATTCATTAGATGATACCTCTTGTGCTATTATAATTGGCATTAGTATGAATGGACTACCGCTGGAAACTGTGTCTACGCGTACTTAATTAACTATAACTAACTGGCTAATGCTCTATAGTTTATAAAAATAGTATGGGATTACCTACTGAAAGAAAATTAAAGCTTGCTTCCAAATTTAAAGTATTGCAATCGCATCTCCTTTATTAGTCGTTTAGAAGCTTTTATAGTTATCTGGTGTGGTGTTAGCAGTAGTTCAGTCATTGACTATTTTCTAGTTGTAATTAAATATCTAAATTTTTTTGCTTTCAAACGTTTACACTAAATGATGCTGGCTTTACCTTTTTATCACCAGTGCACATGCATCTAAATATTAAAAAGTACTAAATACGTACGTAAACTACTGCAAACTCATTTCATTCGGAAGTGACTGGAAAGTTAATTGTGGTTTGCATAAGTAGGTTTTAAAAGACAAATCTTGCCTTCAATGCTTGCAGTGAAGCTACTATACACGTGCATAAAAGTATTCATTTTTTAGGATTAAAAAGTGTAAGAAGATTGAGTAGAACAAATTGTGTAATATTAATTGCGATGATGAGAATTGCCCAATGGTAATTTCGAAAGAACATATCGGCAAAATATATTTGTGAATTGTGTCAACCCATAGAAGTTGGGGAATGCATGCTACGTTGTATGACAGTGTATGTATCGTTTGCAAACTACAGCAGTACAAAAATCATTAGGACTATTTTAAGTGAACCATTAACATTGAAAGTAGGTACTTTATGCGTCATCATGAGAATTTTATGGATATATCAAGACGAGCTCTGTATTCTATCTGCTATACGTCAGAGAACAGCAAATAAAAATATGCTTAAAATAGAGTTCTGAGGAAATGGGTTTAGCTTACGAAAGTGCTTCTTTGTGTATACTACTGTGTAGTGCCGTTCCGGTTCCATTTTCTCAGACAATAGAAGGTCATTCTTCATCAAATTTAATCCTTTCCTAACTCACATTGATGCAGAAATATGCACCCAAACTGCATAGCATCCTGCGTATTGTAGCAGGGTTTTAGAAGCAATGTGCTATCTTCGGACCATACCATCACATTTCAAGTATTGAATTTCATAATTTCTTGTCTGAAGAATTGGACAAAAACAAATAGGTAGGTTTATGTACATGAACAAAATTATAATTTTTTCATATGAGATCCTCATTGAAAATGGATCTGGCAGTTTGTAACTGCTCACTTATGGTATGGTTCATTATAAGTTGCAGCTTTGGTGCCTCAGTTCAATCTAGTAAAATATTTGTGAAGAAGACTGGGGCAACGTAATAAATTGGCTGCTCTTCTCCCCAAAATGGATAATTTGGGGTACACCCACCCAACGGAGGAGGAAGAATCACCACCACCATCTTATGAAACCTCTACGGTTCCGGTGTCCGTAATTAACAACAATAATTTGAAGTCTGTTACCGATGACAAGGAGAAAGGAAAGGATCTTAACCAAGAAGCTGGAGATGACCCTGAGGACTCCTTTATAAGTCCAGGCAGATGCGGTATCTTCTGTTGGAAGCCGAAATGGTTGCAAACTTTTCCCACGAAACACTGGTTCATCGCCGTGTTTCTTCTGGCGACAACCATCAAAGGAATGTCTGGAAGCTATTTTCCCTCAACTATTACAAGTTTAGAAAAGAGATTGAAAATCAGTACTGAAATGATCGGTTAGTGAAATATATTAAACACAGTACCTAATCAGTTTTTGTTCGTGTCAGTTTTTAAAGGGCTATTCAATTACTTTTTAAAATCAATAGGTTATGTAACATCAGGAAATGAAGTTAGTCAGATACTTTTCGCTCTCGTTTTGTCATATATGGGCGGAAAGGGTCATAGGCCCAGGTGGATTGGGTTTGGCATTTTCTGCTCTTCGGTAGCTTATTTCATGTATGCTACCCCTCACTTCTTGTATGGACCAGGAAACGAGGCACTCAGCTATACTGCAGAATATTATGATCAATTTCATAACTCATCGGATGCTTCTGATCTACTGAAGTCATCAAGTATGTTTTATTCCAGTATAACTCAGGAACAGATAAAAAATCGTGAATAGTAATCTTTAGCGTGTATGATTTATTTGGACAGAAAACCTTAGCGCTGATTTAAATGCGGATGGAATGTGCCAAGCAAAATCTGCAAATTCGTCGACAAAGGATTTTGATTGTGGATTGGGGGACGATTCTGTTATTCCACTGGGCTTGATTTTTGTGTCACAATTCATAGCTGGAATTGGTACTGTGTTGGTGTACACTTTGGCTGGACCTTTTATTGATGACCATATGAAACCAACACAAGCACCAGTTATGATAGGTTGGTAAAGCAAAACTTCTCCCATTCATCCATTTCTACGTATAGTATTTCGCATTATTACGGAACTGATTTAATATTTTTTAATTTTGAAGCTGCGACTGGCGCTGTTCGTCAAACCGGACCTTTAATTGGGTACTTTGTTGCGTTTCTCTGTCTCAGGGTTTATGTCAGTCCATTACTCACTCCGCTCATCAATAATAAGGATGACAGATGGCTGGGTGCTTGGTGGCTTGGTCAGTAAAATATTTAAACTTTAATTTAAACAATTTTTAAGAAACTGTATTAACAATGCCATTTACGTCCTAATTTGATTCATGCAGGATGTGTTATATTCGCTGGTGCAATGGGCCTCGTCTCAATGTTAATGGTTTTGTTTCCCCGAGTCCTAAAAACCGCAACAAAATCGAAAAACAAGCAATCCAAAGAGGTGAACCTGGAGTTGGAATTGAACCAAGAAGGTGGCCAAATTTCCGTTACGGAAAGGGTCCCAGTGGAATCTAGCAGGAATGAGCCGATTTTTCAACCTTCAACAAATGGTAGGATGTCCGTTTTCAGTCATGCGTATGACGTCCAATTGCATAATATGTGCAATAAACACATGCTCATGGTGCTATTTTCATTTTCTCCTTAGAAATGACATTTTGGGCATCCTTGATAGACCTGATGAAGAATAAAGCAAATCTTTGGAACAATTTATCCATCCTCTTTTTTGGATTTGCTTTCTCTGGCTTTGGCACATATTTTCCAAAGTATATGGAAACTGTGCTGAAGCAAAACGCAGCCAATGCAGCATTAACAACAGGTTCACATTAATATTTAGTGAAGAAGCTGATGAAGATGATTATTGGCGAGTTTTCTAAACTCTCTTTTTTTCTTACTCCACAGGGCTGAGCAGTATATTTTTCCAAGTGGCCGGTTTACTCCTGAGTGGCTACGTCATCTCAAAGTTTCGACTTCGTGCAAGAACCCTTGCTTCAGTGAATGTGGTGGTGGACATTTTAGTCGTATTAGTCCTAATGTCATTCTCGCAACTTGTTTGCAAACAAGGAAACACCGTAGACATGCTGAGTCCAAGCCTTAGTGGTAGCAATAATGGGCTAATTTCCAGCCTAAACTGGAGCACTGGAACAACAACAAACGCAAGCTTTTCTATGAACGATCCATTTCAACTGTCGTTACCGTCACCATCCTGTAGTGCAGATTGCCACTGTACTAGCAGCCAGAATTCTCCGGTTTGTTATTTAGAAAAAAACCTAATGTTCCCATCTGCATGCCACGCTGGTTGCAAAAGTTACGATGCAGCCCGCCAACTCTACACAAATTGCTCCTGTCTTCCATCCCAGGACATTACTGTAACACCGGGGAAATGTGTGGATCCGGATACCTGCTTTTCAACGTTTGTCCTCTTCGTATCATTAATGGCCATGATCAGATTTGCCTCTAGTTTCGGCCGGATTGGCAATGTGCTGATTCCATACAGGTAACATTGAATTTGCGAAACAAAACCGGCCAATGAAACTTGAGCAATTCTCTAGTAATTATGAGGATGCGGAGTAATTATTTTCTTGTTAATCCAAGCTTAACTTCTTACAATTTATTTTGATAAAGATGTGTGGACCGTACCCAGAAGTCGTTGGCAACTGGGTTATCATTTGTGATGTGGAGTGTGGTGTCTATACCTAGCCCAATTATGTATGGAAAAATTATAGGTAAGGCATACGTATGCTGACAAAAATCTATTACATTTTGTCTTTCATCCCTGATGAGATTTTAATTCGGAACATTCTACCTTTTGCAGATTCAGCATGCATCCGGTGGGGTTCAAAGTGTGGGGGACGCGGAAATTGTCTCTTGTATGATGACGTCAAGTTTGCCTTCCTATTGAGTGCAACAGCTGCTGGTATAAATGAATATGACAAAAACAAATTTTAAGATCCAATATAACATTTACGATCGAATCATTAAACTAATGATGACGAACATAACGCGCCATTATATTTATTTCAATCTATAGCTTTGTCCTTGTTCGGCCTCGTGTGCGATGTAATGGTCTGGTATCACGTAAAGGATCTCAAATTATACGGGGAAGAAACCGAGAAAAAGAGTCAGTCAAGTACTACTGAAAAGTGAAAGAATATATTTTTTGTATATAAATATAAATATAAATGTTCAAATGCAAACAAACAATATCTGAACAAAATAAAATGGTGTAATATGCGCAGTTTTCTAAACAAATGTGGTCCATTTTTGTTTTATTTGACACATTTTACTATACTCCATAACTCCATACTCATGATCCGAATGCATGATTATGCCGTGACATAAATTTTTTCATGAATTTTCCGTACCAAGGAAAAATATTTTATCAATTCTTTCCATCATTCAGGAATAAGCCTGGCCACAATTTGTTATAAAACCAGAATGCCAGCAATCCGAAGCCAACATTTGCTGCTTTTTATTATTATTCTAAACAAACAACATTGAAAAGACAAAGGACTACATGCCTAATGGATCTCCTCCATTGTTTTTATTCTACTTCCTCTATCCTTTTGTTTCGTATCGAAGAAATTCAAAATCATGTTTTCCTCTTCTTTTATTACCTATATACTAGTTCTTAATAGCTATGGCCAAATGTTAGGAAAAAGAAAGAGAACTGGAAACTACAAACAAGTTTCATTTCTTCTAATATGGTAAGAATAAGGGAATGAAGATCAGAAGAAAAGAAGCTATTGAGGCGGATGGATTGAAATGGAAGTATGCAACATATTACGGAAAATAAAAAAAAAGTTGGAAAGTGCCAGCTTGCCGACACTGAGGGTGGTAATAATTTTTCCCATTAGCTTTTCTGTTTTTTGTTCTTTCCGTATGGCCATTCACCAGTATAAGTAGAGTATGCAGAGTATATGGAGGGTGAAAGCAATAAATTGCCATTATAGCAGAAAAAAATTCTAAGAGGCGAAAAAAGAAACCTTTAAGCAACAGCTTTTTTCTTGGATCATATCATAAGTATAGCAGTAATATTCAGGAAGTACACACATCGCTACCTACTTAGAAACATGTAGTTTGGGACCAAAAATGGGAAGCCAAGCAAGTAACACGACCACCATACCAGCGGAACTATCTAGTATTTCTCTGTATTTCCATTAAAACAAGTGAAATTTATTATTCCACATATGTTGAATGAACGCGGTTGGGTGTTGCAGACCAGAGAAAAGAAAGCGAGAATTAGATAATAAAGTGCATAAGCATGAAACGTAGGCTTAAACTATGAAATATCATACATAGTAAGCCAATCCAATTCAGGAAGAGAAAAAACGGGGAGAGAAGGCCATGTCGGTTTGTGTCCAGCTTTTTTAGCTTTCCTTGTCGATGAGCAAAATTTTCTTTCTCATACCATTGGATTCGTTTGTGTTGCATTATTTCCGGTTACATAACCAAATGCTAAGCAAGCGGGTGAATTTTGCTGGGTCAGTGTTAATATCCCATTTCAACGGTTCGTTTTACTTATACACTAATAAAAGTGAACAGCAGTGTAAAATAATGCGGTTTTGTTCGAGAGACCCACAAACTTGCCTAATATCCTAATCCAAATAAAAAATACCGTTCTAGGGGAAGAGAAAATGATTACAAAATGTATTAAGAGTGCCTACGTAGGCGACAATATGCTTATCGCAAATTTTCATGTACTTTTACGATCAACCATCTAAACAGCTCCGTTCTTGAATAAGGATGGATGATCCTCTCTAACTAAAGATTGTGCAGGACAAAATTTAATCCGATAGTCTTCAGTAATATTGGAAGCATTGTAAATAGGTTTGCATAAAATCATATTACTAAATTGCAAGAAAATCTGCACACATACACCATTAGCAGAAAGTGTTTCTGGAAAGAACGTTTACATCGCAAAGTTTTCTCATTTCGTTTTCAAGATTGTATCAAGATATTTACGAGCATATTTGTCCTGATAACGTTGAAATAATTCTGGGTTTTTGTTTCCCACTTGCTAACTGTAACCGAGATGGAGCAATTGTGTATTTGATTTTCTCTTTTGGGATCTTTCATACGGAAAATGCAGCCTAACTCTTTCGATAAGCCAAACAACTTCGACGAGTCATAAGCTAATATGTAATTTATACTTCTTTTTCAAAGGCTGTTGTGGGAGCAGTGTTGTTTGGAGAATTTAATCAATAAAATGCCCTTTAAACCTGCAAGTTATTGAATAAATTTTAAAGAAGTGGAAACAAGGTTAGAAAACGTATGTGACAGTTCCAACTTTGAGGAACCTTCGCTAAAACGGAAAGACTAGAAAAGCATAACTTCATATACCAATTTTCAAATAAAAAAAAATCACATAATTTAATTAGGATATTTTGTCTCCAGCTACTTGCGTACGTTTCAAAAGTCCAATGACATTAAGAACAGTACTAATATTGCTGCAAAACATTCTACAAAGTTCTGTACAATAAGTCCCAAATGCAAATCTGACTAGAAAAAGATTAAATCCAAGAATGGCAGTAAAAAATATAAACAATTTTAATAAAGAAAACTTTCTTCCTAACTCTTTACTTCTTATTAATAATGTTTGCAATAAAATTCTGGGATTGTGTATTTTTTGTACGTAATTGGTAATCCACAACTTCTGTGATGACATTTTTATATTCCTACACAGCATATTTCTTTTAGTTCGCTAATCTTACGGAGGAAACTATTGCATAACTATTTTATGTGCTTCTGTATCTTTCTCATTTGTTGAGAAACGGCCTCTGTTCCAACGTTAAAGGCAGTTTGTTAGCAAAAGGGAATATTTTTAAAAGCAAAAATAAAAGGACAACAATTTGTGACAAAACAACCAATAAAGGAGGGACAAACAACTGCAAAAACTAATTCAAATGTCGAGCACAGAGAAACAAGATTCAACAGAGGAAAAATGGCAACAAAAAAAACCAAGTTATTGGTGCGTACATAAAAACACAGTCGCGCTTTCAGTGGAGTCAACGATATAATTGCTCTTTTTTTCATTTTTCTCTGCATATTTAGTCAACTCATTTGGGAAGTTCAAACAGGACAAAAAACTTGTGAGACAAGTTCACACACAGAAATACTGTCTCAACTCTCGTAGCTTGTAATGGACTTAAATTTTTCTGCAGTGTGATATAGATATAACCAGACCTACCGCTTTCTCCTATGTACATTTATTTGTATTTTAAAAGAAAAAAGTTGTTTGCTGTACCCATAATATCTGGCTTGTAAAATGCTGTCAAATGATGGGACGCCTGTCTTTTTATCGTAAACTTTGCTAGAGAGAATAGATGGGAAAGGAGAGATAATATATCGGAAGGAAAGGGTGCATTTGTTTAGCGGAGGAGCAAAGCCATTCATTTCACTATGATATTGCCGTCTCCACCACTATCACTTATATGCCTACAGCCAAAAAGTTGAATATCATGAAAGAGGAAGGGAGAACGTGGCAGTAAAGTAGCTATCAAATAAAAATCCCACAAATTCCATCGAATAATGAAAGCAAAGCAATACTATAGCTTCTCTTGTCTTGCACTTTTTTATGCTATGTCGGTTAAGTGAAAGCGAATGAGACAGAGGAGGGAGAGGGGAGATTGAAGAAAAGTAGAGAGGAAAATAACGAGAGGGAGAAACTATCATGGCATGCCACCAACAGTGTACCATTGTGCTTTCACTTTTTTTTTCGTTCATTTTCTAGCAAGAAAATGACGACTTCTTCCATTGAAAAAGGGCGCCAAATTTTAGATGGAAGGATGATGGGAAAATTGATATTAAAAGAGAGTGCCTGTACTAACTTATGTATTTAACTTGTTGGACGGGGGAAAAGAAAGGGAATGGATTTGTGTTGGATCATGTCATTCTGTTGTGTTTGAACATGCCGACGCGTCCCATCGTAGTCAGTGTAAGTTTAACTTCGCTATATAGTGGTCCCCGCCACCATCAAAGGCTTAATGCTTAGCGTATGTTTACATGTTTAAATCTTCGATGTTTGTATTTTTACAATGGAGAAAGCAGTTCTTTCACTGGTTTAGGATGTCGAATTAACCTCTGAACCTAGGGAATGCATCCAATGAAATGTACACATGAAAAATTGAAAATCATTATTTACCACTTTTCAGTGTCCCATCAATATCATGATGATCTCTCTGTAGTTTTCTAGAAAAACTCATATCTTTCCCATCTTATTACTTCTATTTTCTGATTGCTGTTTACTTAACCCACGATTTTCTCTGGATTCCTCTCAAATTTCTAAATCGACTTGCATGGCGTACCATGACCCTTTCCTCCGCTGCACTGAACTAGTCTAAAATTGATAGCTGCGAGTATTATTATTATTATTACTAAAGGAGTGAAAGGGGAAAAGAGGGATTCCTCTTGAGTCATTGGGTCTGTGCAATGTTAAGTTATAGGGAGGGAGGATCGAGATAGCAAAACAAAAAACGACATTCCAACTCTCAAATGACTTTCTCCCTCTCCCACTCTTTTCACTCACTCACTTTCATTCTTTCCCTATTTTATTTCGATTTTCCCTTCTTCCTCTCCTCACTTCACTCCATCAAACCAAACCAAAAAGCACAAACCAAAAAAATAGTTAGGTTCTAGTTGAGCAGTGTGATTACCAACCAACTTATCTGTTTTTATTTTTCTGTTGGATTTTTGTCAGTCCGATCGTCGGGGGAAGGAGAGAGGAAAAGGATGAAATGTCATTACCAGGATTCTATCATGCGTTTCATCCCCACGGAGAAAGAAACTTGGCTCTTGCAGTTCTCATACTGATAAAAATATTTTTCTGTACTCCGTCTCCTTCTAATACTTTCTCGATGAAAATCGCACTGCTAGATCTCTTCTCTTCTAGTTGAGGTTGAGAATACAGCGTTGGGAGGGAAGAGAAATAACAAGGAAACGGGGCAGTAAAGTTGGACCAGACCAGTTAAGTTGGGCTCAATTCAAAGTTCACTTCATGAACATGATCGTTGTCGTCATCATATCAGCATGATCATCATACGTAGAGCGTGATGTGATGTCGAGTAGTCTGTAGGAAAAGCCCCGACAAGGAGAAATAGTGAGAGTTGTCCAAACTTCCGGGACTCTTGGTATGAAAAGGAAGTACCACTGACAATCATCATTATCGTACGTTGTGTATAGATGTTCTTATAGAATAGCTGCTATTTGGAAGAAAAAAAGTTGCTGGAATACCTATTGAATCCCCCTATCATTATATCGAGGTGCACCAAACCAAATGAAATTATCATCCCCCGCCACTTACATATCAGTAGTGGTATTTTTATCTTATAAAATCCGGCAGGGCAATGCGTTTTTCTTTTAATGGGGCGATCCCTATTTTTCATTCTGATTGAGAGCGGAGGAAAAATGGGGAAGTAGTTGGGGAAGAAATCTTTTTTGGTAGTGATGATGTTGATCTTTAAATGCAGACCCTCAACTCTTATGTTCGATCCACTCAATCTCTTATCAAAATCACCACCACCAAAGGCCGCAAATTGTGATGAGTCAATATAAATGCGTGGTCGAAGTTGGGAAAAATATCAAAGTTTGCTCTGCTCAAGACAACGATATATCTCTGTGCTGTACCTATCTTTAAAATTTTTGTTTTCCAAAGATCAAATTAAAAGAGCATCCAACCCTTTTCCTCCTTCCTAAATGTCTACATCTTTCCGTTAGTTGTTTGAAACAAAAAGGAAGTTGAACCGAGTCTATTTTAAGTTTTACTATTTCTTCATGTATCAGCATTTTTATGGCGTGCCATAATGATGGATAACCTTGTATGTATTGTCAATGATAGTGCAGGTCTAGACCTATCATAATCGAGCCAACTAACTGCTATAATTCATCTAAACTAAAACAATTAGGAGGATATGCCGATAATAGTTTTACGAGGAATTGTTATATTCTGCTTTTCTCATTGTTTATGCCGGAACAATTTTAGTCTAACGATACTGACGAAGTCAACCAACTTACTCACAACTACAAAACAAGTTCAATCAACACTTCCTTTCGTATTGTATTGTGCTGATGTGAAAGTTAACATTGATAAACATGGCTGTACCCAATCATGTAATACTGAGCACTTTATGCTTATTATTGTTTATTCATCTTCTTGAGTTGTTTCCCAGTGCGAGCGGGGCGTCTTCACCAACTGTAGAAGAATACACAAAATTGCGAAATGATTTGTTAAAAGTGAGTGAACTCTAGTAGAATCATCTGTATACAACGTAAATTCAAACAGTTTCACAAATTCATATTATCATAACAAATATTTTAGAAAGGTCAACAATTGCTTGGAGCATCAACTTTGCTGAAAGACCCTCGGGAACTAAAAGTGAATGAAATTCTGATGTCCTACAAAGAAAAAGAATTTGCAGAAGGATTGGAATCCCAAGGAAGATTATTTCCTGCTGCTCAGCTCTTTATCAAGGCCAAGGATGCCATTGAAAGCTCTCAGGTCTTTAAGATTATAAAAATTCTTCCCAAAGGTAATTTTGCTGCAAGTCGGGTCAATGCCAATAAAGTCAAAAAACATTCATTGGAAATTTGAAATGTGATTCCTAATCTTATACTGACATTGTAAAAAGGAGGAAATCTTCACACTCACTTGAAGCCCTCTGTAGACTTGAACTATGTCATTGGCAACTTCACCAAATGGAAAAATTTGTACTACTGTGTCAAGGAAGATTGCGATGATCATCTGCTATTTAGATTTTCCGACACAGAAATTTCCAAAGGATGTTGCACAGGATGCAAATGGAAACTGGTCAAAGAATTGTACAGGCGGGCATCCAACGAACGAGTAGTTCACGACTGGTTTCATTCTAGCATTAGTATGGCTAATGGAATCCACAAAGGTATGGAAAATTATTCAAGAAACAGTCAACATAATGACCTTGATTGGTGTAGGACAATAAATTAATTAATAAAACCAAATAATTTCCATCTTTAAATATTGCGAGTAAATACAAATCATTCTTGTCAAACAGAACTGTCCTCGGATAGCAAATCAACGTGGGCCACGTTCGAAAAGAAAATAACAACTTTAGTCGGCCTACTTTCGTACGAAGAGGCGTTCAAGGCAACTTATTATCAGATTCTACTGGAGCACTATAATGACAATGTTAGATACATTGAGGTTAGGTCAATACTCAGTGGGGTGAGTACATATTCAATTGACTAACAAAAAAAAGTAAGTAAACGTTTTCCGTTAATGCTATGAAGCAATTAATCGTTTAGGTATACCGTTTGGATCAAACCGTGCTTTCATCTAAAGAAATTTTGGAAATGCTGTTGAAAGTTACGAAGAAGTTTCTGATAGACTTTCCAGATTTTTGGGGGGTTAAGGTGATACTCGCTCCACATCGGTTTCACTCAATTCAAGAAGTTCATAAACTGTGGGTGAAAATAGCTATATCAAGGGATTAATTAAAAAATAAGTGTATTCTATTTAAACCGAACTTTTTGTGTTTTTATCAAAACGGCAGTTTAAACGAATCAATTGAATTAAAGGAATTGTTTCCTGACTTCTTCGCCGGCTTTGATCTTGTTGGTCAGGAAGACAAAGGAATTACTTTGATCAAGTTTGTACCCCAGTTTCTGGAAGCGATGGACAGAGGAGTGAAATTTTTCTTTCATTCTGGCGAAACAAGTAAGCAGATTGTATTTGTGGCTGTATTATTATTGAATCCGAAGCTTCGACATTTTTTAATTTTTTAAATTATTGCAGATTGGTATGGAACCCGTATTGATGAGAATTTGGCTGATGCTATCCTTCTAAATACGACTAGATTTGGGCATGCCTTTGCACTGTATCGTCATCCATTATTATATGAAATTGCAAAAGAGCGGTCGATTGCAGTTGAAGTGTGCCCAATTTCGAATCAAGTCAGAAACCAAACAAAGAATAACAAATAGTGCAAATTTAAATAAGCACAATCTTATTTTTATATGTTTTTTAATTTTAGATGCTTCGGCACGTTGAAGACTTACGAATACATCCAGCAGTGGCATATTTTCGCGACGGCTTTCCAGTCGTAGTGGCAAGGTTAGTTGCATATCTGTTTTAATACTTCTAGCGTTCTTATCGTATCATTTTTCAGCAATGAAACTCTTTCACAAACAGTGCTTTCTATTAATGCCCATTTAGTGACGATGCAGGCCTATGGGGTGCAGCTCCATTATCACATGACTGGTATGTTGCATTCATGGCAATAGCAGGACAGCGGGCGGACCTACGATTTCTGAAACAACTTGCAAAAAATTCCATTTTGTAAGACACATTTTTTATTGAATTTCTCATTGGCCTGTATTGGGTATCCAATCAAATCTAAAGCCGCATTTTTTTGCAGATACAGCGCAATGAGTGAGCCAGAGAAAGGTACATGCCTGAAAATGTGGGAGCTGAACTGGAGCCAGTTTCTGGACAAAGTTATTGAACGATATACGCCTTCGTGGTAATATTGTTTGTAGTTAATTGTTTGGGTTCAACTGTTAAATGATAAATATAAAGTGACTTGATGAAATGTAAATTGATGAGAATATTGTTGAAAACAGAAAACGGAGATTCTGCTAGAACAACGGTAAAACATAACATGCGAAAATACTTACTGATACTGATACTGATATTGAGGTTTGGATAGTTCTTCACTCATTGTGACTGCTTAACAAATTTTAACCTTTGGGTGTGAGGTTTGTTTGGTCTACAAAGATGCTGGAAGATTGTTCTCCTTCCAATTTGTGACTGTTCGTAATGATAATAATAATCAAAAAAATCTTGATAATCATCCCCATCAAATCATCGACATTTCTCTTTATGAATGAGGAAAGGGGAAACGTTTCGTATATTTCTCTCTTAGAGAACTCTCAATATAAGTAAAAACAAACCAAGCATAAGAGAGACAAACAATAATTTCCGTCAACTGTTTGAATATCCAGAAGAAAAATCCAATAAACAGGGATTCTTAACAGGGATGACAGCAGGAATAATGGATCAAAGCAATGTATATAAAAAGATCATGCCTGCCTGCTTGCATATTACTTCTTCTAAAGGAAAACTTTTTTATTGTCTGGTGGGGACATTAAAGAGTAATTGCTGACTCGTAAAAACGATATCCTTCATCATCGGATTCCTGTGCTTCATTTCATCCCATTTTGACTATCGCATTCTACAAAAACACGAGACAATATTAAAACAAATCAGATTAGCTTGACTGATTATGAGTAAGAACACTTCAACTATACAGCAATAAATTGAAAAAATTATGACGTGAGGAATTAATTTGCTGAGAATTAGTAGATGTGCTGAGATATTACACTCTTAAAGCTTTGCAGCCTTTTGCAGTTCTAGTTTCAACCAGCAGACAAATTACATTTTTAAGTAAATCGAACAGCTTCGAACAGTATTACATCAAGAGGGATTAAAAATACCTTTTCTTAAGCAGGGAGTAAGGTAATTCAAGCAGAAACGGAAGCCAGTGTTAGCTTTGCAAAATCTCTTTTAGCAAATGCAGCTAAATTGTTTCACTTAAACAATATGCTCACATTTCCCCTTGACCGAATTTGGAAGTAGGTAGTGCACAATGCAAGCGGGTTCATCCTTCCAATTTATTTGATTCTTGCTGGAAGACTTGTAAGACTCATTTGCATGCTAATTACCACTGTCTGTTTGCGTTTTGCCAGACAATCTAGACCAACACTAAATCAGTTTCATACCCCAGTCTTCTTCAAATTGCTCAGCATAAGATAAGTAAACAATGCTACAGCATTTTATCCAGCAGATAGTTCATTTGCATAGCAGATACACTTATAAAACTGCTTCATTCTTCCGAAAAACAAAAACTTACATCCGAAACTTACATCTGGAATTTCTTAAAGTTGATTCAGTGAATTAGTGTATACTCTAAGATAATTCACTCTAAATTTTTAGCTAAATTCTACGATTTTACTTGTACAGGTGGTCCATTAGGTAAGATTTCATAATCTAGCAAAGATTAATTAAACTACCAATGAGTTCCCGTTTCCATCTTCTCACTATTCTACAGAACACATTACATCAGAAGCAATTGTGCCCCTCTTCAGAAACCTTCAACAAAATATGCCTGCATTATAAATATTGGTAAAATGGTTAGTATTTCTATGAACATTTTGTATTTTCATTTCCTATATATGAGCAGACTAGAAAGAAAGAAAGATTGCTAGAAAGCAATGTGAAGGTCGACATGCTCCCCTAATTTTCTCTCTGAAAACACCCAAATCTCAGAGCTTACTGGAATGAGCATAATAAGAAAAATGCATTAAAAATATGACAGAGCACACCATCTTAAACTCGTTACAATTCCTATTTGTCAAAATTTAATGCTCTCTTTGATCTTCCCTAATCAGTGTTTCTCCCTCCAGTTAAATACTGCCATGTTTCACAGAGATTGCCTTTTCCATTGCGGATCCACTGAATCCAAAAATGCTTTCAGTTTGCTTCCAATTTTTTAAGTAAAACGAAACAGCGACTTACAGATTCCTGAATTTATAAACTTCCTGCATATGAGAAGCTGTTCCATTTCTACAGATGAATCGTAAAAACTAACCATCATTAAGTGAAAGCCTCATAATCGTAAGACGAACCTAAGTCGGCATAAACTTTCTTTGACACTTCATTCAAACTTTAAATCTTTTAAAAATATTGGCTTAATTTTATATTTGTGGCATTCTTAATCCAGCATAATATAACGGAATCACTGCAGATCTCACAATTCAATGATGAATGATTTCATACAGATTTGAGATTTACCATAATATAAATTTTTGTGCGTTCTTCTCTACGCAGCTCCGTCCTCGTGAAGAAATTCGTCTATGCCTGTAGCAAGTTTAGTTGATTTGCAGAAAGGAACAAATGTTCGTTATAGCCCTTCCCTCTGTTTCCAAACTTTTCGCACGCTGTACGCACTTCTTTTTCTTGAGTAACTTGCTTCTAATCATCATCATTCAACGTTCTGGACAATTTGTTGCCACCAAGACAGAAAAAGAAAAAAACTCGCTTCTTAAAAAGTGACTTTAAAACAGTCAAATATTCTTAGTTAGTTCATTGTCACGCCTCTTAGGGTAGCTTCTAAACTTCTAAAAGCAGTGGTAAAAAGTGTAGATTTTATTATCCTATTTATTAAGTGAGCATAATAACCACGTAGAGTGGTAATTAAAAATTCTGGAAATATGAAGGAAGTCATAGACTTGCTTTGATTTTTACCCCCTTTTCATTACATACCTCACTGCACCGCCATCACCGAGGTCTGATGAAGCCGACTAATAAGACGACGCAACTCCGCTCAAGTAGCAAAAGCGGCTTATGATTCACAAAAATCTCTTTAGAGCTAATTTCTCTCATTTTAATTCCCTTTTCACTGGATCTTTAATAGGTCTTTCACTTGACGTTGACAATGCGTCCGGATATAAAACGGAGATTTAAAAAATATGTGCCTTCTTGTAATTTGAAGTTGAGAGGAAAAAAAACTTCCTTTCCTCAAAATTTGAGGCTTTTGTGGCGGCACTCGGCAGCAGTCAGCAATTATGTATTGTGTGAGTGTGTGCCAGCTTTTAATGACAAATTTTATGCACGCCTTGAAGGAAAAATCTTTAAAGAAGCTTAATATTTTCTATAGATTGGGGTTTTGGGGGAAAGATTCCTTGTTTCGGCAAATGATTTTTCAGTGTATATTTTATATTACTAATTTCCTCCTTTTTTATTTCTCATTTTAAACCGTCAGTCCTGATAGCAATTAAAAATAAGAATGGTATAAACCATAAAATATGCATTAAAGTCAATATTAATCGCACTTTGGTTTGGAATAAATTGCAAGGTAAAATGCAAAAAAACAACAGCATAAAGCTACATCAATTACAGATTTAGTCTCAGTAAATTTATATTTCACACATGCTACTTTACGGTTGTTTCGAAAAATCTGTGGATTGCATCGGTGAGCATTTATATTTTTCACTGATTTATGTACAGAATATCCACTTAAGCAATTATTTACGCCTTTCTTCAAAGCATCCAGTTTTAATATCTAGAAAGTCTGTCAATTTATACAGCTGTTTATACACGCGACGGGAACGGAACTCTTAAGGAACTTGTCATTGCGTACGTACGAGAATATAAAGTAGTAAAAAACACTCGCTTTGACTCATCCACCTCCACTCATTCCACTGGATTAAAATTTACTAGTACACTCTCGTCGAATACAATCCTGGATCTAAACGCATTTTACGGGGAGAGGTTGTAAAAGTCACTTTTATTTTGATTTTTGAGTACTTTTGTAGAATTCACATTGTATAGGTATGTACTTTTTTCTCTGCAACTCTGGATCATAGTTCTGGAGATTGGAAGAGTGTGTGCCACTAAAAGCAGGGCTTTTTTCTTCTCTCTTTTTAAAACCCAACAACTGGAGAAATGTAAAAGCCAAAGTGGATTCAAAATATTTTGCTCAAGTCTTTGCGTAATAGATTGAAGATTACACGTCTTCCTTCATACTACACCTTAATCCTTATTGAAGCCTGGGAGGAAGGATGAGGTAGTGAAATATCATCTTGCAATTTCCTTTTTCGAGCTGAATTTTCTCATCTCGTCTGTGAGCTTAGATTGAACTGTCTATATTTATGGAAAGTAGTGGAGCCTACTCATTCCGTTCAAAGCGCGTGTAGGAAAGAAAGATTAATATATGCATTCCTCTGCTCTCCTAGTATTTTTCCTAGTTTTTCTTCCGTTCTTGACGAGGAATGCGAATGAAGCTAAAGGAACGAGTCGACAGGAGGAGGAGAATGAGAACACATCAGAAACAAAATAAGATTCAAGAAAATCTATTAAAGTAGTATATCAATCTGACATGGACGAGTCAAAACATTGTGGCCTTTGTCGCCAGCTTCCTTTCAAAATAGCCATTTATTGGAGAGGAGTTTGGATACTCTTCCTAAAGGCTTGGGTCATGAAGAGATACAGACTTTTGCTCCTTCACTGGCAAAATGAGAACGATATTGCAATAAAAATCTTTTCCTCTGAAGGAGATGCACACGAGAGAATTTAATGTTGGATTAATAATAGAATACATTTTTTTTTTCGGGTGTACCCTTTTAAATGAAATGAAATAAAAAACGAGATTCAGCTTTCTTTCTGTCAGCAAAGAAGGTGATTAAATAGTTCATATGTAATAGTATGTTCGTCCCTACAAAAGTGTACAGCAGTTGGAAAAGTAAAACTATTTCTCCATGTTTTCATCACATCACAACTGCCAACAAAATTACTTTTGCATAACATTTGCTTTTCAAGCATTTCCATCAAAACATTCCCGGCTAAGCGAATTGAGCAAGATGCATCATTCCAAACTTCCTCATTCCTCAAAGTTGTATCTGTAGAGGAAATGTCTTGTTTCTTATTTGCAATTATTATCTATTGGCCCATCTCAACCGAATTCTCTTCAAAGCTAAATTGCGCTACGTAATTACATGATGTGGAGATCTAGATCGATCGGGGAACTTTTGGTAGGGATTGCTTTAGAAAAAGTGAGCTGTTGTATTTTATTAATATTTAAGTTAGTCGAAACAAAAATGGAAATTGCTAAAACCTACATTTTCCACCCACGTGGAGGTGAAGTCAAATGCATACTTAATGAGGTGCGTTGTAGGGTGCTCCTACGTCTAGAGAGAAAATGAAATCCATGTTGACATCGTACTCGATACAACATATCAAATATACATAATTTCTACTGGAAGTTTTTTATTTGGATAGAAAAACAAGCTTGATGGTAAGCCACAATTCTCAATAAAAAGCGGATCATGATGATAATGATTTCGCCATCGGTGTCATCATGAAAGAAGACACTATTATTAGTATCGTTTTTTTTTCTAGAAAAAGGCATGTGCTGTTCGAAGACTGACGGAAAGATGGAATGATAGCCACATCCACCGCCTTCGCTGCAGGAGATGTGGCTCAGCAAAAAATCCCATAAAATACGCACTTTTTTATTCTCACTTTTTTTCGTACATACCGTAAGTAAACATGTACGATAGGCGAATGGCTTGGGTATGTACGGCTCTCAAAATTCATTTGGGGAAATATTGCTAATCCCTTTTATCCCCATATTCAGATATAGATTGAGACGGCTGCATTTTGGGAAGGTATATCCCATCTCCATTCTTACTTTACTCTTGGTAGGGATAAAACAAGTGGAGTGTTGTCAGCCATAAATCTTCATATGCTAATAATGCATTTACGGATAAAGGGAAGCAAGCCAAGGCACACGTTGGGTGCATGTGTGTAAGTGTGGCTATGATAGGGCGGAAGTAAAAGTGTAAGCGTATTGCGTTATGGTCGGATTAGGTATTTCAGATATTTTTCGCAAGTGAGTAGGAGAGTGGGAGTGAGGCTGAGTGCTATATTCACAATCACCACCGGTGCCTCCACATCTCATATCATCACCAACCTTTAGATTATGTATTATATGCCTACTTGAAGCTTTTGTAAGTCTGCTTTTGCTATTGCCGCCGTCGACGCTTTTTATTCTATAAGATATCCTCTTTGGCTCCTTGACACTGATTTACGGGGGATAATATGCTGTTGGAGAGGAAGACTTGAGAATAAGAAGCTTCTTCCTAAAACAACTTTTTTTTGCTTTGCATGTCTTATGAACTCTCTATGCGTGGATATACATATGTTTAAGTTTGTGAGGATGTGACAAAAAGGACAACATATGGAGTAGTCCCTATTTTCCTTTCACTCTATGAAATTCCAATTGAGAAGCTATCTGCCCCAAATGGGTTGTTAGCCGGTTTGCTTTTGCCTTTCTCTCGTGCTTTCCTTCTTGAACCATGCCTTCTTTTTACTCATGATTTTTTAGTTTAAAATAAAATGGATAAATCCCAAGTTCTTGGCCAAATGGAGGTCCAACTGAAATGCTAAAGCTTGGAAAACGGAAAAGAACAGCGTACGAGAAATTGAATCTGGCATGGTGTCTTCTGTGGTTAAAAAGCGAGGAAAAAACGTCCACACAACCTCCATAAAAAGAAAGCAGTGGAAGATATTAAGTACCCAGCTACACTCTTTGCACTTTGAAGAGATAGTGAACTGAAAAGCACGACTAGTGAAATGAGAACAATTGTTGTTGCACGCAATTTTCTTCTTCTCTTAGCTCCTTGTTTGCAATGCAGATAAATTGCAAAAAAAATACATTTTCATTGCTAGAAGTACATTGGGAGGATTCTTAATTTAAAAGGATAATGTCGCGTGCATAGCGTAGATAAACTTTGTCATTGTACAGTGCAGTGTGCCCCTGTATATGTTCACTATTTTGGTCTAGATGAGCTTATGAAGTTGGAGGATAATTTTTCTCCTTATCTTTAAAATAGATCAGTCGCTAGTGCAATCAAGATTATAAGATAGAACTGAGCAAAAGAAATAGGTTTAGAGATCTGGGATTCCAAATAGACAAAATATGTCAAATCGTATAAAATGAGATTGCCAAAGGCACATCACATCACACAAGAATAATTGAGAGATGGAATTATATTACAGATAAACTCAGATGCATGTGAAAATGCTTTTGAATATTAACAACTATTTAGTAATTGGGGAAGCATTCTACGTAAATTTATGTAACGGCTTCGTTTTTGGAACCGACTCATCCTTTTGATAGTTCGTAACAAATTATCTACGTTATGCAATCTTAATTTTCTCGGAATGTTTTGTTGCATGTACGTAATTGCTGAAAATAGTTAGAGATAACCGGTCAGATATGTAATAGCAGTCTACAGCAGTATAGTTTGGATGACTCTTTTTACCAAATCTAGGAAGCAAAAGGAAATGAGCAGCTGAAGCACATTTTAAGAACACGGATAATAGAAAGAAATGGAATTCAACAAGATTGTTTTTCCATGTATGAATTCCATAAAACTAGCAAATGTACCCCGGCATATTAGTAGTCTCTCCATCACTATTAAAGAGAAATCGAACTCCTTGAAAGAAAAAACCATTATTTTCACTCAATTTTTCCCTAATACTTTACAAAATGCATCTCATAATCAACCCAGACACGATTCTGATTGAAAACGTAATGCAACCAAAATGAGAAAAAATGGAAAGGGGAAATAAGGAGAGGAAAAAAGACAAAAAGTCATCAAATCACAAGAGGCCTTACCGATGCATTGGCCTGTGAGCAAAAAGGGTGAGAGAGAGATGTTGGAAATGTTAAAATGCATTGTATTTACTTTTCAGAAACAGTGATAGTTGATATAGAAGCATAGAATATAGATTGGATTCATTCACGGAGATTGTGCCGACGGATGCAGTTTCGAAACTGCAATACAGCACGCACCACGCATTGACGCAATGCAATGCATTATATGAACTTCCAGCTCACAGCCAGACCTTTTAAGAGGAACAGGAAATAGAAAGATACAAAATGAAAGAGACGGGGAGGCTGGAAACAGCTTTCTTTTTCAGCTTGGGATTCGGTATTGCCCAACTAGACTTCTGTCAGCTAACGCATATATCCCATGCGATGATGAAGAGAAATATCCCGTTCATTTACTGCATATTTTTTCCTGTTCAAAATCTGGAAATGGAAACGTAAAAGCTTTTGAAATATATCATTGACACAAGGAACGTGACAAGATATTACAAACGGATATATGTATTCCGTGATTCTTCACAGTTAAGTCAAGCTAGATATTGGGGCAAGCATCTTCCCCGTATTGGAAGACAATAGAAGACCACCAGAATATCCTACCCTCTTTCAATTCCGAACTTTCCTCCGTCGACTTTCCTTGTTCCTTCTGACTCATCTTATTGCAAAGGGTACTTAAAATCAGAACACCTGAACGCCAATTTCGGAAGAAAATTGAAACAAGTTTATGAGAAAAATAAGCACCATGGACAAACCCGTGCTAAATTAAAATCGGTTGATGTTTCTGGAAAAATATAAGCTGTTCAAAGGTTCATTTTCACTTTAATAGTTTTTTCTTTGAACTTTCTCCCGTTGACAAGCGATTAAATTATGCTGCTGTAAAGAAAAGGAAATGAAAGCATTGTTTTCTGTCTGAAGACAGTCTGTTTAAACAACTTCCTTACTTTCGTGCACGTGCCATCGTCACAGAAAAAGATTTTTCTCAGATTTATTTACCCTTTCAAGTGTAATGTGTTTCATTCTTTAACGAGGAGTAAAACTAGAAAGCTTTGCTGTGCTTCTTGTTGCATCCACGGGAAAATAAATAGGGTGGTTGTTGTCGTGCTGTTTACAGAGCAAAATTGAAGTGTCATGTCAGTTTTTTAAACAATGGAGATGCATCATTTCTCGTTTTTATATTTACCTTTCCGGGAATCTTAAACGATGATGCTACTCGTGTAGGGAAAGAGAGAGTAGGTGTGGTCCTCAGATTTTTATTTTCCTGAAATAGGTAAGGCAACATTTCCCATTACTTCATCAACTACTTTCTAGCATTTTCTTAAGTATGTAGTTGCTGCTTATTTCAACCAAAATTATGGTAAACTTCAAAAAATGAAATTATGTCCAAATCTCCAAATGCATACTCGACAGCCAAATGTTAGTGCTGTAGACTATGATGCTTTGGGTGCATCTCACCCAAAACCTAAATTACTATTGAGAAACGCAAGACAAAATCCTATAATGGATGCTTTCTCAAATACTCAAATTAATCACGGTACCCACTACCCACTCCACTCCCGCAATGTTATCATTGTGTACTGTTATTACGGTCATTATTTATTGCCTCGATTAACCCGATACATTCTACGGATCTGTCTGTTGCATTTTTGTTTGTTATTTCCCTCTTTATTTTGGCGTGGCTCATAAAAATAATGACGGGGATCATTACAGTAATCCTTAACTTTTTTCCATCATTATTGTAATAACCCCTGCCACAGTGGCAGGAGAGGAGGGCACAGCGGCAGCCAAACTTTATTGCATGGGAGTATATTTATAGGAGTAGGTACCTATATGGGGAAAATTGACAGGAGTTGGGCTGGAATGGAATGGGGAAAGTGAAGACCCACTC
>JAQGAI010000264.1:0-23165 GCA_034696905.1 Lepidocyrtus violaceus | reverse complement strand
GATGATAATTATAATGCGTACTGACGATGAAACTGAATACTGAATACCTACTAAAAATGCTATTCCTGCCTGCCTGCCTGGCGTGATGTTTGTTAGCAAAAAGCATTTTGAGAAAAATATGCTACGCTTATTTTTTTGTTTTGTGTGTAGAAACCATTTACAGTTTTTTCCTTCATTATTTGGTCTACTTAAAATATCAATGTTGATTTGAAGTTTGTTGCTAAATGACGCTCTCCCTGTCTGTTTCCATTTACGCATGGATCTTTTAGTGAGTAAATTTACCTTTTAGAAGAAGAGAAAAAAAATCCAAATATGCATGCATATATACGTAAATTGAGCATTTAGTTTTAGTAGTTTATCCTATTAGCTTTTTTTTTGCTGCACACCCTCCTCCACGGCTGCCTCCAATTCTCTTCCTTTTGCCAAGTCACACCACAAGTCCTAGACCATAAAAAGTGACTCAAGTTTAGTAAGTAGTATGCATTTTTTAGACAGCACAAAAAGTCTGCCTAGTATAGCTGTATTGAATAAAGCATGAGCTATTTATATTTATGTCTTATTGCAATCTAATGCGTTGGTGATGTTGATGACTGAGGATTGGGCTGCATGGCATTGTTTTAGCTCATTAGAAATCAGGAGGCGGAGGAGGAGGGTGGAAAAAAATGATAATGGCCCTCTCTCCATTTCCAGTTCTTTCTCAATGAATAATGCACTTGCACTTGAACAAAAAATTATGCATGTATATTATATGATACCTACTTATGTGCCTATTATTTAGATTTGAATAGAAAATTTGATTGCTTGAAAAAAAAATATAAACACAACACAAGTGTAGAGAATGGGCACTTAACTACTGCTTTGTTTTTTATTATTACGGGTCAATAAAGTGTTGAAAAGGCAGCAATGCAGTGGCATAATAATAATTGTTAAAGAGCTTATTGTTATTGGAGCTAATCCCCTTCTCCTTTTATCTCCTGATTAAACGCTTCTTCTCTTCTCCTCCGACCGTTGTAACGTAACTTCGTAACCCACACAAGTGCATAATAATATGCAATGCCATGCCATGAAAGAAACTTCACTGCCTTTCTCCTTATAAAGTCTGACTTGACTTAAGTAGGCATAAAGTCCGTATTATTTTGTTAACGAGCGTGACCTTGCCTTGTTCCCCGTGTTTAAAAAAAAAGTTGATGATGGAAGGGATGAAAAGCAAGCAAGTTTGGTTTGGTAATTGCAATAAACCAACCAACAAAAGCCAACCAATGCATGTGTGTTGTTGACTTTGCGTAAGATTTATAAAGGCAGTTGGAGAAAAGTAAGCCTCGCGTTGTGTTTGTTTGTTGTCTTGTCTTTTCCCCATATAAATAATATAGTTAGTTAGATTACCTACCTACACCTACCTACCAACTCAACTCTATAAGCTTTATAGTTAGTTTAGAAGTAAATCGTGATTGATGCTTTCGTAGGGACTTTGACTTGTCAGTGTATTAAAGTAAATCATGAAATGTTATCTTTTCATGTTGCTGTTCTTCTTCTTCTTCTTCTGCTCCTGCCTGCCCATCTCGAAAATCTTTTCTGGGGTGGAACAAAATATATTTGCCATTTGCTTCTTCTTCCTTCATCTTCCATCTGAAACAAAAAAAAAACGTGGATGATCTGATGATGATGATGGTGCTCTTTGAGGGACCATCTCATTTCTTTTTGATGTGCACCAGGTCTTGTCGTTACCTACAGTAAGTGTCAAATAAATTAATCTTTTTTTTCCTATTTTTGGCTTTCCCTTATAGACTTTCTGTCCCCGACGGGCTCCCCTGCTACTTTCCCCAGTTATAATGCCGCCCTTCTCAAGAGTAAGTGATATGAACATGAACACGAAACCAAAGACGAAGAAAAAATTGTCCTACTCTCAGATCAGATCAGTAACTCAGGGACTCTGAAAACTGTAACTAACTAACTAACTAGTTTACTGTAGTACAGCTGCCAAAAATAACCAAACCAAAAGACAGAAATGACCGCAAATCTTTAAAATAAACTACATACCTATTCTTCTTCGCTGAAATAAAGGAATATAATCCTTATGACTGGGACTGCCTTGTTTTCCAACTCACCCCCGAGCAAGGTTAAAATAAGCCAAAGAAAAATGGGATAGTCATTACATCATATGATATGGCTCATTTACGAAACCACTTTTATATCCCAACAAACCCAAACCTAACAGAAAAACTGACTGGTTGTAACCATTTTGTCAGAGATTAAGAATCTTGTAATAAGTTCTACTCTGTTCCCTTTCTCCCCCTCCTCAAAGTAAAAAAAAACTTCATACAAAAAAATTGCTCACATACCTGATACACACATTTATTTATTTACTCAAGGAAAATAGGCTCCCTATTCTAATTTATCATCATTCATTAAAAATGACTACTATTATCTGAAAAGAAAAAGAAGAGAAAAAACCCAACTTCTTTCAGAAGTGGATTCCTTTGGATAATGGGGATGGGGATAGCTAGCTATAAGGGTAAAATATCAAGTAGATATAGCTATTTCACTCTCTCAGGTATGCATTTTCAGGCAGGTTCTTCGGTTCTGTCTTAGATAATAAGGAGTAGTAGCAGGATCATCATCGGCAGTAAAAATGAAATTGAGAAATTGTTTCATCCTATTATGTATGGTATGTCTACTACCGTCTGGGTTAACTTGCTTATCAACCGACCCAGTAGTTCTGATCTTGTCGTGAACTTGCCTTCTTTGATGATCCTCCTCGTGAAGGATTCCATTGTATAATACCTACACAAAATGGATTTTTTTTTAAAAACTCCTCTGTAAAATGTGTGCATACAGAACTGATCATATTAACAAAATAAGATTATTGCCACTACCACTACATTATTATTATTACTGGGCTTCTTCTCTTTACCTTATCCGGTTTTGGGAACAAGTAACTTAGAAGAAGAGAAAAAAAAGAAAATGGAAGTTTTTTTTTTCTCTCTCTCTCTCTCGATTTTAATTCACGGAAAGGACATGTTTCTTGTAAGCATACATGAGATTTTATTATCCTTGCTAAACAACTAAACAGGGAGAGGGAGAGAGAGAGCAAAAAGAAAGGATTGAAAAAAATTTAAAAAAGGATGATGAATAAGTTGATGTGATGTGATGCACCCCAATAAGGATCACCATCATGATCATCAACGAAAATCATTCTTATCGAATGAGAAAAAAAATACAAACATAACTTGGGAGAGAGCAAGCTCTAGAGAGAAGAGAGGAGACTTGTCAAAAAAGCAGGTGTACATTTAATAGATTGAGTGAGCGAGCAGTCCAGTTTGAAACAAATATTTTTTTTTTGGATTATGATGAGCGAGCGTAATATTATATTAACATTTCAATCGAAGAAGACGAGAAAGAGAAGAAGAATATCATCAAAAAAGATTGACTTCATCTCATCATCTTCCTCGTCATCTAATCTTTAATAAGTCGTATATGTTCATAAGCCAATTTTTTCTTCCCATCTTGTTCGGTAATCTGCTGAAGATTTTTTTTAATATAGAAAAAAGAAATGCATCATATCTTGGTTTTGACTGCTATCTTCTTCTTTAAGGGTTACGACCATTATAAATGTAAATGCGGACAGGAGAGAGAGAGCTCAATAATGGTTTTTATAGTCGGGCGATTCAATATGAAAAAAAAAATATGATTATGGTATGTTTGAAATAAAAAAAAAGGAGTTGGACTTGCATGACAAACTTGTTCAGGAGGCTCCGGCCTGTTCGGTTCTAGTCTAGTAAGTCTGTTCTGAATTTTGTCGATCATCATCATCATCTTTAAGAAAGTATTATATATTCATTCTGAAAATTCGTTAGTCTCAAGATGGAAAAGGGGAAAATGATAATATGATATGGTCCAAGTAATCTTAAAGGGCAGAGGGAGAAGGGAAACGATGATACATACATAATAGGAATTTGTTTAAGTTTTGAAAAAATACATAACGGTAACGCTCTTTTTTAAGCTTGGTTAAGCATGACATGACCTATGAAAATGGGAATGTAAATAATAATGTGAGGATTAATTTTTTTCTGTGGTTTTTTCCTTTCAAATTAATAGTGACAACACCGCTGTTCAATCATCTTGGGAGTCGAACCTACATCGACCCCCATACCTACGAGGATCCCAATCAGGCGATAAGGGAGTTCGCTCGGGAAATTGATGCTTCCTGTATCAGTATTGAGGCGATAATTGGTGGAGGGGAGTTTGGGTGAGTTTCCGTTAAATCTTCGTTAAAAAGAAGTTATCCAAATATACCTGACTTTTTCCCAAACATAACCTAACCTGCTGAATGCATTCCTCCCCCTCTACAGTGACGTCTGCAAAGGGAAGCTGAGACTCGCTGGGAAAACGGAAATTGATGTTGCCATCAAGACGCTGAAGCCAGGGAGCTCCGACAAATGCAAACTGGATTTCCTCACCGAGGCCAGTATAATGGGACAGTTTGAGCATCCCAACGTGATATTCCTCCAGGGAGTAGCCACCAAACACCAGCCAGTAATGATCATCACGGAGTATATGGAGAACGGCTCTTTGGATACCTTTCTCAGAGCGAATGACGGCAAGTTTCAAGTAATTCAACTGGTTGGAATGCTCCGTGGTATTGCAGCTGGGATGCAGTACCTCGCAGAAATGTCTTATGTTCATCGGGACTTGGCAGGCAAGTTAAAAAAAATTACATACATATTATTGTTGTTCATGTTACGACTACGACGGCACTCATCGTCAGTGCATTTGTATGTCAAGAGCCTCTTGTCACGAACGGAAAAATATGAAGAAAAATGGAGAGAGATAGATGAGGGGAAGAAAAACGTCATGCAATCACCTTCAGAAAAATAAAACTGTTTCGTATTCCCATTTCCCACTGACAATGAGCAAGAAAAAGAGTCGTACAAACATACCTAGTCAAGAGAAAAAAATATGACAAAGCGTAATTTCATACTGAAAATATCCATATATGATTATGTATGTTCGTGATGATGACTGTTTCCTTTTTCTCTCTCTCTTTGTGAACCTCATCAACTCTCCAGCGAGGAATGTCTTGGTGAATTCTCAACTCGTGTGCAAAATAGCTGACTTTGGTTTATCAAGAGAAATCACTCGAGGGGAATCAGAGGGGAATCTGGAATGTGCTTATACGACCCGGGGAGGGAAGATTCCCGTCAGATGGACCGCACCTGAGGCCATAGCTTTCCGGAAATTTACCTCGGCTTCCGATTGTTGGAGTTGGGGGATTGTTTGCTGGGAGGTGATGTCATTTGGGCAGCGTCCATACTGGGATTGGAGCAACCAGAGCGTTATCAAATCAATCGAAAAGGGCTACCGACTACCCCCGCCCATGGATTGCCCAGAGTCAATATATCAGCTCATGTTGGATTGTTGGCATAAGGAGAGGGGGAATCGACCCACGTTCGCTAGTATTGTCGCCACCTTAAACGATCTAATTAGGGTGCCTGACTCCCTCACCCAGATAGCACCAAATAGGTAAAGCAACAATATTTTCTTTGCATGTTATCATGCCCCATTTACCCCCATTTAATCTCATCAAGGAAATGATCTCATAACACGTTCTGTTTTCTTCTTCTCTTCTTCCAGAGTAAACGAAGAAATACTGCTTTTCGAGACGGTGGACGAGTGGCTGGAAGCCATCAAGATGATCCGCTACGCAGAGCTATTTCGAAAAGCCGGAGTCACTTCAATGGACGAAATTGTAAGACTGAGCGTTCATGATTTAGCAGCCATTGGGGTAACGTTAGTAGGCCATCAGCGGAAAATTATTAACAGTATTCAGACAATTAGAACGCATTTATCGCATGGATTCCTGGTTTAGTTAAATTTAAATCAACCCATATATTTTAATGTGCTGCTAATATATATAATATATATGTAACTTAATTTAAAATAGTTTAATTTAACTCCCCCGTTTATTATGTTTGAGTTTTTTTTACAAATTTTTAACGGATTATTAATGAATTGTTGAATCATTCCAGTTTTGAAATTCTCATCTCAATATTTTTAAGACGTTCATTGCATTTCCAAAAATACATACATAATTTAATTAAATTATGTAAGAATAATGTGTACATAGTTGTGTAAGTAAGTAGTAGTATATGCATTGCACCGGAAAAAGAAAACAGGTTGCGCTGCTATCAACTGTCTCAACAAAAATCGTGATATTCTCATGTAAGTTTTAAATGTATAATCTCGTTCATGTACATTAAATGTAAGTTACTTTACTATTACATACTATTAAATGGATAAGGTGCAGTTCCGGCAGCTTCTGTAGACGTTGTACAGACAGACTAACCTAAATTATTCGCCAACTTACAATTAAGGCTCCGTATTATCCAATGATCACACTAGGTATGTTATAAGGATTGCTAAAATGAAAATGTAGGTTAGTTAGATCATCGTCATCACTTATCTTTTCATCCTCATCGTCACAAATGTCGTCATCTTTTTTTACAATTTAAAGCTGTTCATTTTATTTTAAGGAAAAAAAAAATGTCAAACCGTTTGGGTTCCGACTTTTTTCACTATTAACTGATGCTTTTAAAAATATAATTTTTAATTGAAATGATCTCAGATTTTAGCATATCGAATCAGTTTTTTCCCCCAGAAGATGGTTCATTTAAAATAGTCTCTTGTTCTTGTTTTGGTTTAACAAAAATGATACCTGCTAAGCTGTTCTCGTGTAATAAATGGTAACAGTTTTACTCTAGAAATACCTACCCAGCTTCAAAAAGTATGGATATATACTTACGGTTAAATTAACAGACAGTAATTACCTCCTAGTAGATGACACAACGAAGAAATCTCGTAGGAATCAACCATTTTCCCATTCTGCATAGGTTTCAACAAATACCTTTTATCTCATTCCTAACTGCTATACACAACAACACATTTGCTCATGCCTAGTTATTTATTAAAAAAAAAACAATACCTTTTTCTATGCAAGCTTTCTAGAATATTGATGCGATACAAATTATGTAAGGAAAAAAATCTTGAGATTATTGCGATTGTCTTTCTTCTTAAAAAAATGAGTTGTTAGCTCTACACCTTGATGTAGAAAAATAATATTGAAAGCAATACTAAATTTAACACTCAATTAGGTAGGTGTATTAATTATTGGTATTGATATGCAAAAGTCTGCTTTGTCAAAAACTGATTTGTGAATTTTACACCTCTATCGATTTACTTATGTAGATAAAGAGTTTTTGCTAGGTTCAAAGCATCATCGGCCTCTTTTATGATTTGCAGTCAACTTGTTTACTATAAAACTTCTTACATCTTTATCCTGCCACGCTATTTAAATCGGTACTATTGTTATTAATCTACAAAATTTAAAGGTATTTAATGTAGGTAACTGTTCTTATGAATACCCTGTCCTCTTTTTATGGCACAGGGTGAGGTTCAACAGGCTGACAAAGAGCGAATTATTAGCCAAAACATAACTTAACAAATTGTTTTTAGTCAGGTAGTCTTTAACCATAAGTTAAAACATTCATTAAAGTAAAAGCAGATGTTACTAATATGAAGAAAGATATATTTGAGAATCCGAGTATGATTACATGATTAAAGATACCTAATGTGTGTATGCGAGTTTACAACGAATTTATGTTGGTATTGGTGTTCCCTCCACGAAAACTCGAGTCGATTCGAATAAAATACTTGACAAAATTAAAGTTATGAATAAGAGTGATTAAATTGTAAATTATATTTGTAAATTAGGAAAACTAATGTATCCAAATTGATCCGGGGTGAAAAAAATTTGCATTATGATTTGTTTCCCAATTCGTTTGATTTCATAAGTATTTATTGGATTGGAACTTATTGCCCTTGTAAACTTTTTGTTGCAAAGAGAAAGTTTGTGATTCTATGCATCCCTGAGATGAAACCATGTTGGATATTATTTACTCGTATACGTATGTATTACCTTGAAAATGTTTTCAAAAATCCTGGAAAACGAGTGACCATTAAAGTCAAAATCAAAGTCTGTTTTTGTTCGTGATTAAAATTATATACAAATATTAAACATAATTAATTTTACTAAGGGAATGAAAAGCTCTTTTTGTTAAATCTTCTTGTGCAATTTGACGTCTGTGTGGTTGTGTTTGACAAGCCCAAACTACCTTAATTAAAAACAAATACTGAAACTACTGATGTTGGTAAGAATGTGCGGAAAAATGAAAACTACCTACGCTAGATGATTACTTAAGTATGATGAATGTAAGTAAGTATGAACGTGTGTGGTTGGTAACTGTTAAGCTAGTTTTTTTGATGTAAAGTGTGACAATGAAATCGAATGTACAATCCACCTTCTTTAAAGAAAAAATAAAAATGATTGTAATAAACATGTTCAGAACTCAAGATATCCGAAGAAGAAAAAACAATTTTCAGTAACAAGAACGTTTCCTTTTTTTTATTAATCCAAACTGAGTACAAACATTTGTTTTTAAAGAGAAGAGATTCTAGTCAGTATATGTAAAAGATTTTTCGTGATGATAATCATTGGCTTCCTCCGTCAAATCATGATTTTATCATTGATGATGATGAGTTTTACATAACAGTCGGCTACTACAGTATTTTACTCTTAAAGGCTTTTTTTAAATATAGTTATTTGCTTTAGCTTGAGAACATCACTCTTTTCACTCTGAATCGGATGTTTGGGGATGTCCAAAACTTTTGGCGATGGACTCAGACATTGATCTCAGATTTGATAAGTGAGTATCGGAGAATTCATACTCTGAGTCTTCCAACATGGTGTTGAGGGAGTCCACAGAGCGGAGAGCGTCCAAGTCGAAGAGACGGGAGGAGGCTCGGGAGGATATGCTGATTTCGTCGTCGCCGGCAAATACTGAGTTCACGTCGCTTAAAGCTCCTGTTCAGAACAAGAGTGTTTAAAATATTTCATTGCATTTTTTGTTCCGATTTGATGGTACTGATTAAGACTGTTAGATATAGGCTGAGCTTGATTGCTTACCTTCAGCATCAGTTAGACCGTGCTCATTGGTCATTGACATGTTGTCCAAGGCAGGATCATCCGTTACGTAGCCTGTGGACTCTTCATCCCCTCCGTTGTTCCTGTTCACCCCATCACTATCGTCATCATCACTCCACTCGGATTGACTGACTTCATCGGCTACAACAAGCATAATATTTCATTTATTCAGATTTTAGTTCAAAGTAGGTTTGTCTATGCTTGAGCATCTTGAACTTGAGAAATATGGCAGTTAATCGGACAAAGCTTACTTTTTTGCATGAGACGTTTCTCCTCTTCCTCAAACTCTCGTATTTCAGCTTCCTCGTCAGCCCCATATTCCTCCTCTGTTTCCAGATTTTCGTATTCCGAGTCTTTCGCCTCAGCCCTACACAACACCAATTACAAAACTTATTACTCCCAATTTTATTGCCAATGCACCCATTTTTATTCAACATAGAAAACATAATTGAAAACGATAAACAGACATGGTTTGCTTTATAATAAAGCAAAGAAACAAGAAAATGATAAAATATAAAAAAGAAACGAAAAAAGAAAAGAGGAAGAGAAACATTTCTAATCTAGATTTCTCACATTGCCCCCACCCCAAGACACAGACGTCGAAGACAGCGAAAAAAGGTAGATGAAATGAATTTAATTATCTTTTTATCCAGTAAAGTAAAATAAAAGCATCGAATGAATTCAGAGAAAACAGAGAAGAACAAAGGGAAAGCAGAAAGGGAAAGTAAAGACCAAAAAGAAATACGAGCTTTTTTTGCGAAAGGAAACAGTCATAGTCGTAGTTTAGTTTTTTTGCGCACAGCAGGACACAGCATTGACACAGTCGTCACAGAGAGAAAGTACATTCCATCATGACAAAACCATTTACTCGCCTTCGTGATTCTCGCGGATCTCTAGTAAAGCCGCGACCGGCATTTGAAGACGTGGGACTCACGTCCACAGGGAACCGAAACCCAAGTGATGTTCTGGAGAGCTGCTCATGCTGTTTCAGCGCTTTCTGCTGAAGTGCGGCAAGTCCTATTCGGCAAGGTCCTTGCTCTCTATTTGACTCCTCTGATGGGACTGAACCCTTTTGAGGGGATCTTTGACTATGGAGGTATAATCGTATGCATGAATAATAGCAAATTCAAAATAAAAATGGCAACTTAAAAAAAATTGTAATTATGCAAAATAAAATTTTATAAATGCTGTGGTTTTTCCTTTGTGACTGACTAACTTTCACGAATGTTTATGGATGGACAGGAGAAAGAAGTAAAATGATTGATGCATTTGCACTGGAAGAAGTTACAAAACAAAATCTGTACCTGAATTTTTCCATAGCGGAAAGAACTTTTTCCACCGACGCCAGTTCATCCACGGGAGGAAGTCTTTGGCGTTCCAGGAGCTTCTTGATCTCCCTCTCGAAATCCGAGATCCTTCCCCCCTTCAGAACATAGGATTTGTCGGTTTGTGAGCTGGAGTCTTTGCGAGCGCAGGTTGAGGGAGTGCTCGAGTGATTGGAATTGGCACCACCGGTGGGTGATCTAGCATCCTGGGATTGATCCACGTGACCCCTAAGAGGAGACCTGTCCGTATCCCTGTCACTACCCGGCAACGGACTTGTTGCCTTGCTATTCCTCACGGAGCTATGAGGACTGTGGTAGAGGTGGTCAGAGTGCGCGTTGCTTTGTACGTCTAGTCTGTTGTCATCCACGTGAAGATCATTTCCGGAAGGACTTCTGCTTCTGCTGGACTTTGTACTTCCTCTGGTAACGATGGGGGACTCATTCGCATGCTCTCTCATGGCTGTAGAATCTCTGGATGAATTGCTAGGGCATTCTAAAGAAACAAATAGAGACGAACAAGAGTAGAGTAATTACCTAATCTAACCCCATTTCCATTCAATTTCCAGTTAAAGATTTAACTCACTGTTAACACCGCTGCTGTTATCATTAACGCTGATTTTTGGAGCAGACTGTTGAAATCTGCTTTCATCTTTGGGCGGCAGCGGAGGAGGTGTGGAGGCGGATGACTCATCCGAAGAGGAATCACTCAAGGATTGTGTCGATGGAGCATCATACGGCGGGAAAGATGACTGGACAATGTTTTGCGGCCTCCCTTGATTGTTGGGCTTAGGTGGAAGACTAATATCCGAACCTACCCTTCCTCGCACACCACGCTCCCCGCCATGTCCCAGTTTCCCATTTCGAGATCGCATATAGTTCTATATACAGGATTAAAAAATAAGTAACACAATTTACAAAATTAAAATTCAGTTTCACACAAAAAATTTGAATCCCAAATTTCAATAAGATCCATTCTTACATACCTCTTTATGAGAAGAAACACGATCGCTATGCGTTCGCTTCACTGGAGCCGTCCGTTTTTCCCTCTCTGACGGATAAACTTTCGCAATCCTCGGCCAACCCAGTTCCACATCTGTGATATTACGTAGAGGAAGTGGAGGCGGGGGAAGGAGTGGCTCACTTTCTCCAGTATGATCCCTCTCCCCATCCATACTAATCCCAGTTTCATTAAAGTTTCTACAAAATCCTTGTAGTGATTGTCCCTGCGGCAGTTCTACAGAGTTGGAGATGGAGAGTTGCTGGTTCTGCAAAAAGAATCCGTTCAAGTTCCCTTGCTTTCTGGGTTGAACCTCGTCAATTCGCATGGTTGTGGATTGCTTTCGCCCGACTAAAAGATATGTTGTCAACTTCCCCTTCCCCTTGACATTGACGGTGCCTCGACAGTGCATTTCGTACTGACAATTTTTCAGGACTTGGTAAGTTTCCTCCGTTATCTGTACATGACCGTCCAGTCCAGTGGACTCCATTCTGCTGGCAACGTTCACCGTATTCCCCCAGATGTCGTATTGTGGCTTTCTTGCACCTATAACCCCTGCCACGACGGGGCCCACGTTTACTCCCACCCGGAGCCGGAAGTTGTTGTATGAATTCTCATTAATTGCTAACAGTCTTTCTTGGAGTGCAAAAACAAATTCTATGAGGATGGACATGTAAAACACTTCATCGTTGGGGTTTTCAATTCGGAATTCGGGGAGAAGACCCACTGCTGCCATATAAGTGGAGCCTACGGTTTTGATCTTGTCTATTGATGAGAACTGATCCTGACCGAGGAGCTCGTCAAAATCCGCAATGATTTCGTTGAGCAGACGGAGGCATTCCACTCCCTGATTGTTTCCATCCAGCTCGGTGTAAAATTCTTGGAAGTTTGTGACGCTGGCGAATACCACGCCCACTTTCTCATAACTGTGATGGTACAAGTCGATGTCGTTGCGGAACTCTAGGAAGTGGCAGGCCACGTGGGCTGGGAGTAGGTTGAACAATATTTTCTGAGAGAGAAAGTAACAAACATACAGTTACAATAATAGATCAAAGAGAAAGCAGTTCTTGCGAAGCTCATTTAAATAATCAAGAAAGTTCAGTGAGAATATTTGGAATTACCCGATTGGATTGCTGCAGGGCTTCCATTTCTTGCTTCTCTGTGTACGCTTGCCACTGCCAGAGGAAGTCTAATCTAGCCATCCACTCAATTTGTCTGGCATGCCAGAGGACAGTCATGAGGAACAGCCATATTTGAACTACAGCAACAACTTTTGATTCCGTCAAAGCACTATGGGGAAAAAGCAATTGAAATCAGTTCCACATGTAAAAAAAAGACACATTTACAATAAGAGGAAATACAATAAACTCCTTTCATGTATGTATTACCTGGTCCGGAAGTCATAACAGTCAAAGATCCGTGCATGTGTAATCAGAATCAAGAAGGAGTAGAGAGACCCAATGATCAAAAGAATGGCTGCCTTCAAAGTAATGGGAAGGCGGAGGAAAACGGCAATCGAAGTTAAAGATAATAGACAGCTTGAAACAATATATGAAGGCAAAGGGCACCACCTATGCTCGATGACCAGTTCTTGAGGGGCCACATTGGCGTAGGAAATATTTCCCCCGCATATCTCATCCGTACGACAGGTGAACTGTTAAAAGAAAGGATCATCAAATTAGGTAACCTGATTCAAATGAATAGCGAACATCATATAATCACGACACCAATTTCAACCTACCACATTCACTTGTCCCACTGCATAGACGAGAACCACTGAGAAGACTGAAATCGCAATCCGGAGTAGCGGAGAGTTAGCCAAATCTAGTTCACAAAAAGGTTATAAAAGTTCATAGAAATTTTTTCCAATTAGTGATTAGCACTTGGAATCATCTAAATTAACTATTTGATTATGTTTTTGCTTACCCCAAAATATGAGATTGAGCCTTGTCGCCAACAGTAGCATCAACACACTTGAAATCCACGCAAACGCAGTTAAAAATAACAAAAGGAGGATAAAAGTTCTCGGGAGGATGACAGCGTGAACCCCGCCAATGGCCACAAGTATTGCTAGAAGGAGGACCAAACCGGAGGCGAACCCGTGATCCGCATCAGAGTAAAAAAGTCTTTCCATGTTTTTGTCTTTGAAGCAAAGGGTTACGGGATGGACGTGGATGGACTTCTCCCTATCAACACTCCGAGCTTCAATGGCTTGAGCTAAGTACTTGTTCACGCGATTAGTGGGCTGATGAAGTACGGAGGCATGGCGCTTTTTGAAGGGCCGCTTAAAACGCTCCGTAACTTTAGTCTTTCTTTCTGTGGGAATGGTTTTGGCACCGTGATCTTCAGATTTTGCAAAAAAAAAGAAAAAGAAACTCATCGTTATTGACTTGACATATTTTTTAAAGTCCTTTTTGGATATGACTGAAACGTCACTTTTACCTGAAGGCTGTACTGCCATATTAGCAAAGGGGACTTCAACTGAGTATTTGACAGAATGAAGTAACTGTATAAAAAACAGTTTAGAAAATTTTAAAACATAAGTGTGTTTTCATTATAGATGGCAATTAACAGTCTTCATATGAGTTCCATTACAAACTGACCTGCATTACAACATTGGACACGTTCTTAAAGGAAAGCTTCCGCCTTTGCTGTACGCGCAGTGTATTGAATAGAATAAGTTTCCTAGGTCTAGGCCTATTTGGAGCGACGATGAAATAGGAAACGATGTTGTTCTCTTGAAGAACTCGGTGAGATAAGTTCCCTCTTTCAACTTGATATTCTCCAGCTAAGTAATTGAGCGTCGTGTGAGAGATATGTATACGACCAGGCTCGCCACTCGACTCCATCGCATTTGCGATGGTCACATCGTTCGAAAAAACGTCATACTGCCATTTTCTCAGACCCAGGACCCCACATAGAACTCGACCTACAAAAATATAATTCAAATTTTACAATCGTCATATTTAAAAGGGCTTCCCATGAATCATCTTGAAAGGTTATAGTATCATTGGCGGAAAATGGATCCCAAAGGGCCTTTTAGGAATACCTGAATGAATCCCAACTCGCATATTGAGCTGGAACTGGAAGTCTGTTGTTGCCTCCCGGATACTCGTTATTGCATCGATCATATCCAAACCCATTTCTACGGCGCAGTGTGCATGATCCGCCCTCGGTTCTGGAAGCCCGGCCACGCAATAGTAGCAGTCACCTTAGAAGAGAAAGGCAGAGGAAAAAAAATAAAAACCGAAATTCTTCCACATTCATACATTATTTTATGAGGTGGAAATGGCCAAAATATGATCGGGATTATAGTATGGTGGCTTTTGAAAAATGGTACAATCCTGGGCATCTTACCTAGAATTTTTATTCGCAGACATCCATTTTCATTGGCAAGCAAGTCGAACCTATAGAAAGTGCATAACAAATTAGAGGGTTGAAATTGAAATCCATGTTGAACCAATGTTTTTATGTGCCTGAGAAATTACTACCGTATTATTTTCTTCTTCTTTTGAGAAATTACTGTAATTGCACTAATGGAAATAACAGCCAATTTCAGCTAAGCTGTGTATATTTATCGTATGATTATAATAAATTCATATAGAGGAAAGGGCAATAGCCTATATTAGATGCGCATACAAAGCATATAATTATCAATTTCAGCAGCTTCACGGTTTCTGGCCAATCCGTCTGGCGTTGATGGTCAAAGGATAAAGCGCAAACGAGCCAGATCGACAAAACAACAAAAGCGTTACATGAGTTTACATATATGGCTATCAAGATACTACACGATGATGAGCAAATGCATTCATTAACCTTTCCAGTAGCATGACAAGCGGAAGTACACAACTTTTAAGATTAAAGTTCACAGAGCATCAGGTTAAGGTCAGCTTCAGATAAGGAGAAGAAAGTCTTCCTCTCATTATATTTTCATATCATCATATTCAGGGATGTTATCCTACCTCTACATCAACCATATTTGTAATAGAATATTTCGTTAACCAACCATACTTTTACATCTGCCTGCAGCATCTTCTTCTTCATCTTTAACTTGTTCTCTGAATATTTAACCATTTTTCCTCTATCTCTCTCTCTCTTAATTCAATAATAATGTCCTGGGATAAGATATTTATTTATAAGCCATAAATTTTCCTCAAGATATAAATACCAGCCACCCTCTCATCTTTTTTATTATTGGTTCCAAAGAGACCTTTTTCCTTCTTTTCTCTTCTCTCAAGGTTATCCTGCTAAAATGTTTAAGACTTTCAGGAATTTTGACAGGGCCACAGATTTGAATTGAATGGGAAATAAATAGCTTGACATATTAAGTGAAATGCCATGAAATTCATGAGAAAAAAATCTGTCTCTGGCTCCTAAAGCAATTTGGAAAAAGAAAACTTTTTAGATCTGATCTGAACCTGACTCACCCAGAGAGAGTGTGTGTGGTGCTCCCCTTTTGAATTATGTTCAATCATAATAATCACGAGGAACTTACGTTAAGTTCTTTCTTTCTACATCAACAGCAGTCTAGTTATGGCTTTGCACTTGACTTTTTATACGGAGAAGATAAACAAAAAAAGTATTTTTCTGCTCCTTCTCATCTCATCTTACCAAATCCTTGGCAGTCTCACAGCATCATCATCCCAAGCCAATATTGACATAAAAGATATTACCCTACATTCATTACTTATTATTATTGCTATTACTATTACACAAGCTCCTCTCAGCAGGCTATACTATATGGAAATTTACTGTTGAAAAATGTGGTGTGGATCTTATATCTCATGTCATGTTCCTTTAACGCTCATGATTGCTTATAAAAGTAACGCCACATCACAGATCATTACTGAAGGACATGCAGCAGCACATCATCCTCATGGATCCAAACAAGCCAAAAGCAAAGCAAAATATTAATATCCCTACATAAAAAATTCGTTATTATTATTACATTTACTGTTAGGCAAGTCAATGGGATGTCGCATGATAGGCTATGATCATGTAACCTCCAAAAAGGCAACCGTCATGTTTTCTATCATGCTCGAAATTAATAGCAGAAGTCCCTGTAAAGAGCACATGTGGGATCAGCAGGAAAGGTTTGGTTTTTTTTCGTGAGTAAACTATGATATGATGGTGTTAACTATGCATATTGATACTATAAATCTCCTAGAAAAAGAAAGGGTTGGTTTTGGTTGGAAGCAAAGTGAAAAAAGTTATATGAGGTTAAGCATCCTTTTCTTCTTCTTTGAAGTCTACAGTAGCGGAGGAGGAGGATGAGGAAAGAAATACATATAAAGCTGTTTTATTCTCTAGGTTATTGGCTGAGTTGGAACAAGTTCCGCTCAAGCTCTCATTGTAAAATAATACGGTAATAATAAAAAAAAGACTCGGTGAAATTGGGGAATAAAGAGAAGTGTAAAAATTTCGAACCTTCCAAACAGCTCGTTAAGAAGACGAACTAATTCATGAGGCGAAACACCCGAGCCACAGAACTTTGTAAAGCCCACGATGTCTGCGAACAGGATGGAGACGTTTTCATGCTTTTGGATGTAGATCTTGTGGAACTGGCGGGCAACAGGGGAAACCAGCTCCGTCTTGATCTCGTGAGCTATGTGATTCGGAAGACAGGAGAGGAGCAGTCGTTCTATTTGACGGATGAAGAAGAAAAGACAAGAAAAATAGCCAGGAAATTAGTCACACTATAACATGTACTTAAAATGGGAGAAAAAAATGCTTCTCTCTCTTTTATACCTAGTTTGTCGTTCTCGTCATTTGCAGCTAGACGGGACTGTATACTGTGCCTGGTATCGAGGAAGGCCCTTCTTGTCTGCCCCTCTGAACGACGATGGATCCAATACCCGCTAATCGCTATCGCCAGCCATGTTAAATTGTTCGCCAAAATCTCGCTAATTTGCATGTAGCGAAACGCATCTGCAAACAGGATGGCACTGAGGGTGTGTCCCATACACATGGCAAGTGTGAAGAATATCGAGACTGATAATGGGATGTCCAACATCCCGAATGAAAGGAAAATTACGTAGGCTACACCCCATGCTCCCTCCGCAGCAACTCCTGGTACTCCTGGGAAACATTGAATTTACATAATCGTAATGGGATAATTCAATTGTTTTTATGTATGGGAGTAGGCATGTATGTATGTCGGTCGGCATAATAAGAAGTTTGAAAAAAAATTGAATGGAGATTGAAAAAAAAATTCGCATCGTCAGCAATAGCATCTTAAATAGAAACACTCACCTAAACGATGTGGTATAGGGGCCGGAAGTCCCAGAATAACAAAAATTGTAGACAAAATGAGAAACACAATGGTGAAGAACCATTCCTTCCCGTACAGTTGCTGAAATATCCATAGGCCGAGTAATGTCAAGAAGGTTAATCCCATTGCAATGGTTTCAACAGAGATCCGAAAGTATAAAAGTGCCAGGATGGCATTTCCGATTGCGAATATGAACGGTCCTGAACGGCAAGCGACTGGAAATATTTGTAACGCATATTTAATGAAACTTTTGTATTGAGGTGAGTTAGGAGGAGGATGTGGGTATGAGAAAAACGGAAGGAGGAAGAGACTTTAAATGCTTTACCTTTTGCAGAGTACCGCTGGAAGAGTGACTCCAGCTCGGGATTTTCGAAGCGCTCCCCCGTCCACCTCCAATTCCTTTCGAAGGTCTTTACCCGATGATCCATTTTTTGATATGGAAAAGGATCAACCCAAACTAACTAACCAATCAACGCGATACAGGGGAAATTAGTGAAGGGGTATCCTCACAAATTCGTTGAAAGACTTTTTCTCTCTATTTTACATTGTCCTTTTTTCTTCTCTCAATTTGATGACATCGCCACCATCACGGATGACAATAAATCCCCGCTGAAGTGGGAGGATTAGTACTCTTGAAAGTAGTTTCGAATACACACCGGTTCATCACCATCATTGTCAACGCTGACTTAAGACTAGTCCCACAATAAGCAAATAGTGCATTTCCTTTCCAAAAAATTGATTGCTGTTGCAGTTGCAGAGTTAAAGCCAAGAGAAAATAAATATTGCGTAAGTTTCTTCTAATCTATGTTTTGATTGCTGAGGGATGATCAGGTGAAGTGCGATAGTAAATCTGAAATAAATAAATAAGTAATTTGTAAGATGAGATGACATCGATAAAAATGCATTTTCTTAATTTGCGAGTGGGAAATGAAATGAGCTGTTTTGCACAAAAGGAACATCATTTCAAAACATTTGTCATGAAAGTATGTACCTATAAAAAGTACTAAAAGTCATTTTCATTTAGTGCTGCTATGCACTTCATCGGTATGCATGTTTGTAATAACAACGGAATGGACTTTATTTTGTCAAGTGTCTATCAAGGCAAAAATCTCATCAACTTTTCAACATCCCAAAAGGGTATCACGTAGAATATGACCAAATGGCCTAAACAAGTTTGCACGCGATTGTAATACGAAACATGCCAAAAATTCTTCGTTGTAAGAAAGAAAGACCCTTGAAGTGTGCATGCATACGCAATATGGACATGCAATTAATAATCCTGGGCCACGAGAGCAAAAGCAAAATGGATTGTTTATCAATGAAAAGAATTCGCTTTTGATTTTTATGATAGTCCCTGATTGATAATGACTGGCTGAGCGAGTAAACCATCATCAGATCACACTAGTTCCCAGTGAGTCATGTCATATGCATTCCTCGCCATTGTTCTAAGGGTCATTAAATCAATGTAACTCTAAACTTTGAAGATTGATTGGGCTCGATTATGCAAACTAGGTAAGCCTCCGACTTTTTTTCACAAAGTTAATAGCCTAGCCTCCGGCTTTTGGCATGCAAAAGAGTTGTCGTTCTCAATGGGATGCGATGATGAGATGACTACACCTTATCATGACATGGCCGTGATGTATGTATCTTCGTGTATGACAATGACAATATATGACTTTTCTGCAAAAAAAGGCAACGATAATAATGCAAAAAAACTTTTTTTTCTTCAACTTACATGATTTTTTAGAGACTACTTATCCATCTATCCAGAACGGAACACTTTGGTTGTAAAAATAAATTATTTCCTTTTTCTTTCTTCGTATCAAAAAGTGATAAAACTATCCTGTGCACTTAATTACTGACTGCGATGATGATCTATTATATTTACAGGTAAATATTATATTGCAACAATGCATAGTTATAAATAGCACTTAAATGTTCATCTTGATGGTGATGATCCATTCAACTTGAGTTGTTCATGCACTTATTCCTATATGATTTTTGTACTTGCATGTTTACGTTACGTTACGTTTACTGTTGCTGTAAATGCTTTAAATATTTAGCCTTTTGTCTTTAAAAAATTAGAGACTGGGTTAACTAGGTGGAACACTTTGTTTCTTCGAATAAATTAACTTGAAATGGTGATCAGCACTTAAAAATGGATAACATTTCGTTAGCCACAGTTTAACGAATCACGAAGACACACGGCACTGATACAAATCTACAATAGCCTGGTTACTTTTGGCTAGAAGACGCTGCTGTGACACTGCTGCCGCTACATTCATAACGATTTACTTCTAATGATTGCTCATGAATGATGAAGGAGAAAAGATAGGCAAGAAGAAGAAACAGAAGTCAAATAGTCAGCCAGAAGATGATGGGAACGGATGTGGAAAAACAAATCTATATTGCTATCCATTTGCCTATTCATCAAAATTCCTCGATCTGATCTCCTCTCTGATTCTGCTTATCTTTGTTGCACTGATAAAGACTATTTTGTTTGATGCGCTATAATAAATAATCAACTCTAGCGAAACTTCTCCTCTTCTCGGCCCCAGTCAAGTCATGCTCGATCAGCTCATACATGTGCCTACAAGAGAACATGCAAGCAGAGCCGTGTGTACACTCAAGGCTGGAAGAATATATTCTCTAAAATAATGTCATCCCTCTGTACATATTAGACCAAAATTATCTCTTTAGTTAGTTAGTACACATTTGCATACGACGACGATTTGTCCTATTAGCATCCTTTCTAGTAGCTATCCGTCCATTCATCAAAATGTATATAAAAAATCTAACAAAACTGATCTTCCTCTTTCATATGCACAAATCACATTAGTTGTGCTCACTTAGGTAATACAAATAGGTACATTTACATTACTTTTCTATTAATAATATTGCTTTTTATTAAACTTATTATTGCACTTTTTGTATTTCCGTTGCATACATATCCCATTCATGAGCTGAGCTTCATATCAAATCAAATCAAATGCATGACATGGGATTTTGTTGTTGTTGTGGTGGGCTTGAATCGAACAAATGATTGCTACGATGACTTGTTAATCACTTATTACTTGACTTGATGTATAAATAAATGGTAAATATAAAAATGCTTTGTTACCCCTCTTCCATCACTTTACTTATGTACTTTACTTTTACACACATGAACATTTTTTACTTGTCTACACACTTCATTACTCACGATCAGTCCAAAAACTATGACTTTATCCTATCATCTATTACTTACTCACCAAACTTAATGGACAAATGTGTAGGATGATGGAGTAAGTAACACGATAGGAGCTCTATTAGGTAGAGAATTTCGATGAACTTTTACAAAACAACTCTATCTATGTGTACTATTACTAATGTGTCAACCGTAAACTGTACAGGGAGAGGAGGAAAAACAAGATATTTTCTTATATTTAAGTAAGTACATACCTAATAATAACCAAACTGATGTGTAAGTAAGTACAAAAATCCCTGCGCTTTTGACAGCCAATACTTATAAGAAGTGGACTTACTCACTCCCCATTTATTTGTCAAATTAAACGCAAATGGTATAAAATATAATAATAATATTATTATTCTTTTTTGCTGCTTATAGATGAATCTCCTTCATCTATCTACACGGTAGTGAGTGAGTGAGTGTAGGTAACATGCTATTGATGAGGAGGATGATGATGAACATGACGATCAAAATAGGGTTTGCACAATTGTTCTCCTAGTGTACCACACCAATACCATAGCCAACACAAAAAAACATATATATGTAGATAGGGAAATGAAATGGAAGGAATTCTATAATTTCTCAGTCAGAGCTCCTAGACAGACCTCTTCCACTAGTTACTAAAGAGCCGTGTGTGTGTGCGAGCTAGAGTTGAGTTTGGGTTCCTTCTCCTATAATGTTTACATGTCTTATTCCTTCACTTTTTGTCCTAATGTATAAAAAAAAACAAGGGTTTTGTTGAAAGTTTTTCCTTTCCCGTATAAAGTCTATATGGTCTTGTCTTGTGCGTGGTCATATGAAAATGAACTGGGCTGACTTCTAGACTTGGTTATCTCTTACTCTCGGCAAAAGGAGAGAAAAAACTCTTCTGTTTTCCGAGAGAGCTAAACAAGTTAGGTATGGTATGGAACAGTTTGGATGGACAATGCTCCTTCTTTTCCTTCATCGTCTTTTTCTTCTTGCTCTTGGTCTTGTCGAGAAGAGTGGAGTCATAGTCAGAGAGGCAGGCAGAAGAGAGGCTCGGTACTGATGTTGAAGTTTGAGTTTGACTGTTTCATGTAAACATGTAGATATGTAATAATAGGTACGTGGGGTGGTGGAGTTCCATATAGGTATACTTTTTTACTCTGTCATGTTTTAGACGTAAGAAAATTTGTACACTTTCTGTATAAGATAATATACATAATTTTATCCAAGACTTCATATAGCTAGCTATGTAGCAAGTGTAATGTAAAGATAACACTTTATCTTGCTTAAAGGCCCCCTCCTTCTTGTAGTACTATTGCCTTCCCTGCCCAAAAAGTCAAGTCAAGTCGAGACTCGAGTCTGGTCTAGTGTGTAGTATGGTTTATCTCACACAGAGAAGAGAAAGAGAACATAGTCCAAAAAAGGCTGCCTATCTACATGATAGGATCATTTTTTGCCAAACCCATGAAATAATACCGAGTTGAGAGAAAGAGAGATGAGAAGCAAGCGAAAATATTTTTTCTTCTCTGAAAGTGTCTGAAAATGTCATATGAACCACTTTGCATCATATCATCATCGACATGAAAGTGTGGGAGAGAGGAATATAGACAGGAGGAGGGGGAAAGGGGAAAATTGCCATGCAAATTTTTTTCCCTTTCAAACAAAGTCATAATCGTAACACGCATATGGGGAACATTTTGTTTTGGGGTTTTATGCGTCCTCATGCAGTATGAAAGTTAGCAAGTTAGGATAAAGAACATCGTTTTGGCATTTAACCCTTTTCCCTGAAAAACTACAAGCTTTTGCCATTTGACGAGAGTCATAAGTTTCATTCTCCCTAATAAAAATCCTATGAGCCACTTGGGGTGGAGGAGATGGAGAGTGAGAGACGAGAGAGGAAAGAGTGGAATCGCGCTGAAGATACTACAAAGTCATGTCAAATGAATACGATCTCTGCGTGTTTGAGCATCCAATAATCCGCAAGGGGTAGAATATTGGAGCATGGACGTGGTCTGTTCTATCTGGATCTGGACCAGCGGCAGCATAGCAGCACTAGCATAGGCACTTTAAATGAAAATGTAATAATGAGGAATCATAAATTTTCATTTCCACAGTTAATGGACTACCATAATGATCAAAGTTACGCATAAACATATTAATTTTCCTTGTGACGATGATGATGAAGCCGATAATAAAGACGACTTTTATGAGTATGCTCAGCCGAGGCACAGAAGAGCTTGACAAATTAATCAAGGAGACATGTTCGAGAGGAGAGTACTGGAGCTTAATGGAATTGTTGGATGGGGAATAATGATGACGATGATGATGCTTAGGAGATC
>JAQGAI010000263.1:0-23168 GCA_034696905.1 Lepidocyrtus violaceus | reverse complement strand
CTCCAAAATCAACAGCGTTTCCTCAGTCAGCAAATATAACAACAACAGCAACCTGGTTGATAGATAAAATGTAGTTTTATCAGGCCTGGCAGACCAGAGGAATGCTCTCAAGCTATGTAGATCTCATGCTGTACTTGTACTACCAAAGTCCATCATTTTTTTTACATAAAAAACTCTCCGCTTTGGTATGATTCGATTTGTTTTTATTTCTCTAAAATATTCATAGACGAAATAAAATTCACCTCCCGAGCTCCATAAATCCAGGTAGGATGTCAACCGGGCCAGCGTGAAGTATATCATTTCACTTGAATTGAATTTGTTCATTTTTTTATTTGTTCAGCCAGTGTCTTAAAACTCATAACTCGAATTAGAACTACCTCATTGAATTGAGATACGGGAGCAGTAAAAAGAATTTATACATACTTGTTTTTTATTTTTATGTTTGTCAATATTTGGAAAATTTTGGTCAGATCAGAGAAAATTTTATTTATTTGTTTTATTTCAACTGTTTCATTCCATTCCAATTCCCATTTACTAACTTTCGTTACATTTTTTTTCTCATTGAAGATGATGTTGAATTCTTTTCCTTACACTTCTTGTTTATTAACAAAAATTGAATAAATTATATTAGTCAGCCTCAGCCGAGCCGTGGAATAGGAAGTAGTAATTTTTTTATTTGCGCATAGTTAGGCATTATATTTTATCTTAAACTTTTTATGTGACTCCCCATCAAAAAATATAACTGTCAGTCCTGTTCATCTTTCTTGTCACTTTTTATTACAATTTCATCCAATTGTATTGGCTGAAATCACAGCTTGAAATTGTTTTCTTACAAGCTTACTACATTCAAGTATTTGAGCATGAATAAATATGTAAAAAGAAGTGGTCAATAGCAATCATACCGTCATCATATTCGCCATCATCATCGTCCACTTCATCGAAATGAGGGAATTGAGTTGATCGGCGAGTTGAGAAAATCTTTATCTTTTTTTATGGGTTGACCATATAGTTAATGTGACTTTGGCCACTTTGCTCTCAACTTGTTTTTTTTATTGCTATCATTTTATTTTGCATATGAGTGATATGATAAGGAGGAGTAAAGAGATCAAAATATTTCAATTTATTGGCATACACATACAATAATTTAATTATATTTGATGAGGATGACTATAAAAAATGATAGCGAATGAAGTCAATTTTCTTCTTGAATGTAGTTTTGATTTGACTACGTAGTTTTCCTAACAGTTGCTGATTACCTCATCTCATCATCTCTTTCTTAGCTAGTCAACCAACCAAAATGACTCTCATCAAATGATCATCTCATCATCATCATGATCAGGTCTAATCATCCCACTAAGATAATTGTAGGAATTAAGTTTGCCCTGAAATGTGCTCATTTAATTTCTCGTTTTAGCATTGAATTAATTCTGAAATGTTTCATAAAACGTTTTTCTTCAGCCATAGATTAGGGAAATCCAAACTTGACTAGTTTCGTGCCCCAGATTGGGCCGAAATTTTTTCCCCATAAAAATTTCGGCTTGTGATACTGATGAGTATATTCTCACCGTGGTCATCTCATCATGATCATCATAATTTTATTCGGTTTTTAGTAAAATACTTGACATTTGACAGGGCTGTGGTTGAGTGAGATTTGTAAGCCTAGTTCGGCTTTGATGAGGTATGGGATGGGTTATGGCAAAGTGAGTGAACTTTATTTAAAGTGAACTATAAAAATCAGTCATAATAGTATTTTCCCCAGTAAGATTATTACAATCATCATCATTGATTAGGCAAGTGACCATACATGCTAAACGACTTATTAGTGGAAACTGTACAAGATTTTTAATAATAAAATTATGGCTTGATGGATGATGGCCTGACGCTAAAGAAGATAAAAAAGAAAGTTATCAACCAACCGTTCATCACATGATTAGGTATAACACATTATTATGATAGGATTATAAGAATATCCAAATTATTGGGATTAGTAGCACAGTAAAAAATGCAGCTATGTTAATAATAAATAAGGGATGACTCCCTTATGATTTTGGTTCTCTACACTACCTCCACTCTATAACCATCCGTACGTGCCGGAAAAATATTTGTCAAATGGGATGGGGCGTGGGCGGATGCACAAAGATGATTTTGATTGAATAAGCAGGTTAACTTCTTTGAAAAGAATATTGATTTTACAAAGGTACAGAGCTTCATTTTTAGCTCTAGCATGTAATTAATTCCGCTAGTAACGGTGAATGGTGATACTCAACAGTCACAGTCATCATTATCATCATCAACATCCCAATAAAAATTGACTTTCTTAAAAAGCATTTCTTCCAAAATAGCTCAAACTACACCATTCATACTATAATATAGTTTTGTCTACACAGTAAAAATTTTCATTTCGCTCAACATCGCTCGCTATTCCCTTCAAGTATTCATTAGATGATGGGCTAGAGGGAGAAAAAAACTAAATTTACAACAGACAGACAGCAAACCAGGGAAAAAAAACTTCGGGAGGAAGAAAAAAACTGAAATGAAAATGTGGAAAGAAATGATAAGACTTCACATCACATCAGAGACCCGGCAGAGCAATACTCATAAGTTCTCCAACTATGTGAAATGGAATGGGCTCCATTTCCATCCAGCATAGAATGCGGCCGTTAAGGCAGTTAGAAAATGCACAAACTCAGCGTTTAGAGTTTAGAAGCTGTAAAGGAAATGTGGCAAAAGTGCATCACGTCGTCTGGTTGACATTTTATCCTCTGCTGAATGTTATATATGGGCTAGGAGGAAGCATGTGCCAGCAACTAAATTGCCTACGAAAAAGCATAATAACATCAGTTACTCCACTTTATATTCATTTTTACTTTATTTCTTGTTGCCTGTTAACTAACTAACGAGGTTCACTTGTTTGAGAGAGAGAGAGAAAAAAGAAAAAAAGAAATATTCTCATTCCTTTCCTTCCTCCACATTTCTAATCTAATATGAGATGAGCAAGCGGAGTTAGTTGCCGACTCACTCCAACATGGCATGGGAGGGAAGGAGGTTGACAACTTTCAAAGAAGAAGAAGAAAAAACACAGAACTTTTTTTCTTCCTTCCTTCAAGATTGTGAAAATAAAAAGAGAGAGAAATAAGGAAAGTATTCCTTTCAACGGAGCTCATCTCTATCCACCATCCATTTTCATAAATAAACATCTTTAGACCCTACCAGCTTCTCAACTGCTTTCTCGAATGGTCCATTCCCCTATAAAATTCCCCCTTAAGACAAGACACATGACTAGACAAAAATTACAAACATGGGACGGGACGTTGCGTAGTTGAAGGGATAACGTTCATAAAGAACGTTCATAAGCTGAAGCCACAGCCAGAAAAATGTCTTCAGAGGATGAATATATGCATAAAATCCGACATTAAATGAGATTCCGGAACGTATTTTCCATTACGCTGAAAGGTAATTCGCATTTACCAAAAATAAATATAAAAGGGGAAAGGATGTGCTCTCACTACAACTATTTCTGTTTGGGAATGATCATCATCATCACCATGATCAGCTCTTTATGGTGATGGTGATGCTGCCATTGCCATTTTTTTATTTACCTATATCCTCCAAACTTATAGTCATAGTTAAATATAAATTTTTACGAAAGTCCCCAACTGCACTATGTCTCCATTCGGAGTGACACTAGTGGAAAATATTTATTTTAAATGCGTAGATTACCGATCGAGGATATTTATATTTAAAAGACACGTTTTTGCTAAAAAAAAAACACAACTTGAAAATTTAAGGTACATTTCTGCTCTGCTCGTATGAAAAGAAGTAAATTAAGTAAATCTTCTCAATCCTCTGCTTTGCTTGATTGCACTTTCTCATAGTCATAGTCAAAGTCATGCTGTTGTAATTCGTATTGAAGATTTCCGAGTATCAGTCAAAATAAACTGAAACTGATTCAGTGACTGCCAGTTTCCTACACATCACATATGAATGTATTGATAATCTATACCAAGTAACATGACATTATCTGGCAATAGATTGCTATTTTCTGGTGGGATATAACCTATAATAAAAATCTCTAAACGGGAAAATAGTATTTTTTACTCAGGGAAAAAATGAGGTTTTGCTCTGCTCTTTTCTTTCTGAGGTTTTTATTTATGGCTGAGTGATTCAAACCGTCATCAAGGATAAAAAGACAGATAGTTTGAGGCTCATTTGAAAAATAAAAGGAGCAGTTTGGAAAACGATGAGTGTTGGCAAATGCAGATAAAAAAACCAAAACCTATGAGTATTTTTTTATACGGTACATAATGGCTCCTATGTGAATGAATTCATGAGAATTTCTTTCTCGGTGATCGATATAATTTTCTTTCGAAGAAATATATTGGTTCAGTGTTGAGTTGAGTCTCACCAAATAACTTGAGGTGATTTATTTAGAGCTTGAAAGTTGAGGTTGAGACGCTCAAAAAGTTTAAAATATTTTTTAGTCGTAACGTTTTATTTAAATATACATATGATTACGATGATGACTTGATGGGGCATTATGAATCAATGATGGTGAAAGAAGAAGAAGGCTGGGAAAATAATTCTCCATCTCATCAACGATTCGTGAATATTTCATCTTCATTCTTTGCCTTCTCAACCTAATAAAAGGAACGGAAATGGGAAGATTGGAAATCCAAAGCGGCAATTTAATTAGAACTGAGAAAAGGAGTCTGATATGTACATGTCTCAACCAAATCTTCTCTGTCACGGATGACTTGATTTCAAAGAAGAAAGGCGACCCATGTCATGCCATGTCCTAACCCAGCAGTATTCATTTTCTTTATAGTACTTTTTGTGTAGTCGAATATGTCGGCTTCTCTATAAGATTAAGGAAGGGGTGTGGGTTTTCTTTAAAGTATCTACTGACAAAAGGGAAGCTCCTCAAGGAGTTAATTGGATACTCTAGAAGGGAAACAACAACGTGACAACATGACATTTGGTTCTAATCATTTGGTCATTCATTATTCATTCATGTGTAGTCTAGTAAGTAATGCTTGAGTTGAGTGAGAGTTGGGACGTACAGTTGGGCTTGTAAGCAGCCAATTATTATTCATAAAAAATGTGACCTTTCCGAGCACAAAGGAAAAGCTACTTAAATGGTAAATGATAGCAGCCAATCGGTATTCATATTACAAATATCAAACCCTAACATAATACAGATTTGTTGCAAGATTTACATCAAAGTAATATGGTCTAAAATTGGTGAAGAAAGTTCGTGGAGAATTTACTTTGCTTGGAGGGAAACCCAAAATAAGCTGGTAAAATACTGAATTCCTGAGAAATGTAAATTGATCACTACCTCATAAAAATCAGTTACGGTTGCTCGATTACCGATTCCAAAGTTCCGTAAAACTAGCTATTTTATTTCCTTTTTATGAAAATCTCTTCATTTGCTATTCCTTCAACCATAAAAACCAGTATCAAATTTTTATTGTAAATACAGATACTTACTTACTTCGTACTTACTTATTTATCTGCATTCGAACATTTTTATATAAAAAACTTTTTCTTAATTAACTTCATTATAACCAATTTTGCAACTGAAAGATTTTCATTTCAATGATAATGACAGTTTTTGATTGCCACCATGATAGTAGCAGTAGCTGAAGAAAAAAAAACATTTGTTCTTGATAAATATCTTTTTCAACCGAAACAACAACTTTTTTTTAGCAATTTGCTCTGCGCATAAGTATGCATTAACCTTTGGGAAAATTGGGAATTGAGATGTCTTCTAGGATGAAATGCAAATGAATGGGGACTATTACGGATCTTTATATCGCATTGTTTTTTTTACATGAATATGTCGAATTTAGCTAGAAAATTGCATGTCAATCAAGATTAATAATAACTGTTACATTCATACATGCCGGTGGTATGGTCATATAAAATTTCTCAATATACATATTTTATTGTGATTCCGTCGTGTGTGGACTTTCTTTGCTATCTGAAGATGAGTATCCATTAAGATATCTCTTTTAAAGAAGAAATTGCAGCTGAATGAGATGAATGTAGGTAGACGGACTGGCCGACCACCCAGGGACTTGATGAATATTAGAAAAATCATTAAAAATGAAGAAACAACTACCTATTATCTTCTCCTTTATTGGGGGAAAAATGCTCAATTCAACATAATATTGAAATGATGAAGTTTCATGAACCTTCATTGACAGCAATTTGTGAAAATAAAATGCATAGATGTAGCAAGTTAGCAAGCAACTCTATTCAATGCAAAAATACTGTTTTTGCCCTTTTTACCAAATTTAGTACGTGATTTGTCTCTGTAAATATGCTATTGAAATGTCAATACAAAACATTTAATATTTTATGAAAAAATACGTTATCCAAAAAGAAAACAGGAAGACCATATGACTAGCTCACTAGCTTTCTATATGGCTTTAGTTATAGGTAGTTTTTACGAGTTGTTAACAATGACATCCCTCACGTGCTACAAAAACAAAAATTAAACTCTGAATGCTCACAGGTCACGATCTATTCAGTTAAAAACAAATCGTTTTACAAACGAGTTAAAACAAGTCATCTTTCTGGTGGCTTGTTTGGACCTCACAAATATGAGATTGTGGAGTATTAGCAATGATCACATCACAATTCACGTTAGTCATCTCATCATTATCATATGCATAAAAATCCATTACAATTTGTATAGAACGTTTGGATTGGATTGGAATGTACCTACGAAACATTTTTCTTTTTGAGGAAATCCGTCTTTATATATATTTTTTCGCAATAGCGGTGGTTATTCTGATTGCCCTCCCATCATTTATATGATCAACAACAATCCGCGCTGCATTTACTTACTTCCCAGAAAGCTACATTTGAGAAGAAGAGAAATCCCATTTTGGAAGGATTTTTACTCCATTTTTGTGGGCTCTTCCATTGTAATATAAATTTGGTTTATTATATGGCTGCCTCTGCCTCGCCTCCCCAGTAAAGTCTCGGTTGTAAAGGGATGCTTGGCTGCAGCAAACGTGTAGTAAACTCGCAGACTTAGGGTCAGACTCCAGCAGACACTAAACTGCACTGACTCGGATGGAATTCGGAATGTAATGCAATGTAATGCACAATACGGTAAAGTACTGTTGTGTTACTACTGCCTGATCTAAACTTTTACACATTCATCCCATTCCATCTCCATATAAAACCATCATTGTTATTTCCACTTTCTCACTGTATAAAACGATAAAGGAGAGAAGAAAAACCATTATGTATTGTTTGTTACTGTTGACTTTGTGTACTCTGCAGATATTGTAGTATGTATTTACTACTGCACTACAACATCATTTCCCGGCACATCATCTTTATATCCTTTTTTTACCCTCTTCATAATACAGATTTTTTTCCTTGTGTCTAGTGTATATAAAATAAGCAATGTTACACTTTATTCCCTCTTTCTCTCTTCCCTCGTAAATAATAAAGGTTTCATATGGCTCAAGCAGTAAGAATCGCACTCACGGTGTCACTCTCACTAGGATCATCATCATCCTCATCATTGTAGCAGATATTCCGTACAATATAAATAGTGTATAAAAAAGATTTGGTGAAACAACCCCTTTCATAGCTCATTCGTTGGGGCATTTGAAATAAAATGTTAGTGCAGTGCATTGCATTGTGTTTCCAGCACCACCGCCACCAAAGAAAACTTGCTGTGCTGGGCTGGGGTATCATCATCATATCCTCCAAGTAAAATAATAAGGTTTTATCTCCCATCTATTGACATTTTGTCTTGGCTCCTTTTTTATTTCCCTTCATCATTGTTTTTATTACCTTAGAGGGTCAAGTTAAGTCAAGTCGAGTTTTTTTAGGAAAAGAAAGGAAGAGGAAGAAAAAATCATCCTTTTAGTTTTGGTTGTTCCTAGACAAGTCAAAGGTATTCATGGATTCATGTGTTTACTACCGTGTAAAATGGTATGAAAAGTACAGTGAAAGAACCGCTTTTTCACTGTTATTCCACCACCGTCATACATGTTCTGTACAGATTTTATCTCTTTAGGGTTGAAAAGAGAGATAGGTATAGCTAGCTATATCTATGCTTACTCATATAAGACTTTGCTTTTCCAGATTTGCACAGTTTTTTATTTTATGTTACTTTATTTTCTGGGAATCGACCTACAATTTCCTCCGGTAATCCCATTGAAGTCGGGTGATTTATTCCCAGAGAATTATGGTGAAGTGAGTAAAAGAAGTTGGAGAAGTAAAATTGCTTGGTAGAAAATAATCGGAACCTTTATCCTGAATTTATGACACTCTTCTTGCTTGGTAGGAAAGTTATTTTTTTTTGCATGGGCCAGCACAAAAATAAAGAAATGAATTAAGCATAAACATTCGACTTTTGTAGCAAGTTGATCGGGAGGACTGGATAGAAAATCCTTCGTTGCTAATAAAAGTGGATATTTTGTCACCTCAGCTCAATCAAATAAAAAGAAAGTTGATTTGATTTATTCCGGGTTTGATAGCCCTTCTTATGAACACGTTATTTACTTGTCTTTTGCTTGATGTGGTCCATAAATGAGAAGAACCAAGCTCATTCTCTACAAACTATACAAACGTTAACCCTTTCACAAAGGTTGCTTTATTAGAAAATGTTCTATTTTAGCTTTCCCCTCGTCCATTTTCCATCCTATTATATATTTTTTTCTGTGAAATTGGCAGGGACATAAAAAATATACTTAATACGCTGCTTTCTCAATTTGAAATGTACATATATGGTAATAATAAGTAATCCTTTCCCTCCATTCTATGGCCAGCGTTATTCCTTTCTTTCGGACTTATTATGTTGGAGCACGAAACGCTGTCATTTCCCGTGAAGACATTGGACATGGCATGAGCATGAAAGAAAAAAATAAACTGGAGAAAGGAGCAATAAGGGAGAAACGGAAATGACAAGCTTGGTAATTTCACATAGGGAGTTTGTGACTGTCCTAAGTTAAGAAACGCCATCTTATACACGAGCGGGGCCATGTTAGACTCATGAAATCTTCGTGTAATAGCCCCTCACACTATACAATGTAGCGGTACTGTTCCTAAACTAGAGAGAGAAAAACTATCTACTTTCCTTTCTTTTCCCTTGCTTCCTCAGAAGTTTTTTTCCTAGCAGTTTACTAACTTTCCTCCCAAGTACATTTATAGATACTTTGTCTAGGTGCATTGTTATGAGAATTCCCTATTTGTTTCCTTTCTTTTCACTGCAACAGCTTTTCATTCATTCCATCCAACTTGATTCCTCCTTCTCCTCCTTTACAAAACAACTGAACCAAGTATAAAAGCTATTCAGAATGGGGCATATGGAGTCATGAGGCAGAACGAATAGTCCGGCTAACTTCCTCTTTCTATCTGACTACGACTGAAACTGTACTGTATAACGACTTATATATAGGTTGGTAGTCAGCCTTTGATATTGCTTTTTATCATCAGCATAATAATACTATTTTGTACATCTATACGGTCATTATCCCCTCTATATTATAAGGAATAAAAAGTGATTCTGGAAACTGTTCTTACATTAAAACTCCAAAAAAAGAAGAAGAAAGTGTATATCGCTATCTATGTTAGAAAATGGGGAGAAAGTGAAGCTCATTTCCTGTAAGAAAAAGAAACTCTTTTTTCTTTCTCTCCCTCTTTCCTTGAACGCAAATGTTCTCAGGGAAAATGGGAATGGAGTTGAAAAGAATGAAATGGAATGACTGTTGGGATTGGCATGACCAGCAAGAGAGGGAAAAAAATGCTAATATTCATCTAGCTTCATTTCCCATTTCCAGTGGAGACGATAGGCACATTAGAGGCATAAGGAAATGTTGAAAATGAAGAGAAAAGAGATAAGTATAAGATGGGCTATGTTATACTTCTTTTTCCAGTGACTCCGCCTATCTCAAACCGGAAATCTATTTGGTGAATAGCGCCAGCAGATTTCTTTCCGTCTTTTTTGCTCTTTCATAAATCCAATCATTTCAGCTCGTTTTTTACTCATTTTCCTGTTCTCCTCTTCTTGGTTGGATATATTGTCTCTTGTTCTACCGAATGGCTATAGCACGGCTTCATTTCCCGTTATTAATGCAGTGGAAAACCACCAACCAGCTTACTATCTTCCTTCCAATAAAGGGGACAGTAGCAGTAATATTGGATTAGAACTAGCCTGCCACTGCAGTTTTCTCGGATTAAATTGTCCGATATTACTCTACTGTATAGATAGTATTTCTCTGGTCCTTCTTCCTTCACTGGTTATTGCCCTCTCAAATCTATTGAGTTTGGCGGGGGAAAAGAGAAAGGAAACTGGATGCACCGAATTTTTATAATAATGAAAACGAAATGGCTCCCATTTTAAGAGAAAGGTCCACTTTCTCTTTTCATTTTTATAATCCCAATTCAGCCCCGTTGTCATTTTCAGCTTAGCTTAGGCTTTTAGTTTATAACCAATTCCTTAACTGACTGGAAATGTAAAATATTTAATCTAGTTTTGGGGTTTCATTAAATCGCTCATTTATACCTACATAAAGGCCACCATTTGCAGTTTCTAATCTACATAAAAACAAGTAACATTTTCTTCCTTCGAAATCTTGATGTTTATACATTAGAATGTTACGAACGTTAACTACCCTACAACACAGTAGCAACATTTGCATTGCAATGTGCGGTTTGTGTTTTACGACTTTCATTTCACTGCACATCAGGTCGTTAGTGCCATCTCAGGAAATGTATCCATTCATCTCTCAACTTCATCGGGAAAGTTTGTTTGCAGCCCCTCATGCTGCTTGCTGCTCTGGCTCTAACTCCAACTAACCCTCCTCCATTTCTATCGCTATCGCGTGTGTGTACTTCTAACAGCATCTAAAGTTTTCACATCGTTCTCCTCCCGGAAAGTATCCTAATTTTTCATTCTTAATGGCTTGATATCTGCTTCATTGTGTATATGATGAAGGGGAATGCACATAGCACATAACCTTAGTTAGAGCTTCTCCAAGGAAGGGGGAGATATTATTTCGACGGTGAGGTGAGGAGGGGAAAGAAACTTCAAATGAGAATAATGCCTCCATGGCCATGTATTATTATTACCCTTCACTGACTGCAGTATATCCCAATAATATTCCTGAGCTGCCGTGAACGTCTTCGTAGATATTTTCTCCCTCCCTCCCTCCTCCAAATTTTTATCTTGTATTGGATTCTTCTTACCCAAAGAGGGAGATTGGGGCTCCTGTAACGGCCAAGCAAATGGCAAAAGCAGACATTCGTAATCGTAATTTATTCGACACTAACGGTCAATTAAGGCAACACGGCTGCTCATATCGGGGAAGAAAGTATAAATGTGAAACAGGCACTAATGTCTATTCTCCTCTTCATGGAAAGCTTACCACCACCACCACAACTATGAATGGGCAGGAGTGGAGGAATAGATAGGAACAAAACTGTATAAACAAAAATATAAAAAAGCTCAAACAAACTACTTCTTCCCTTTTCCATATCATATCGTCCTTTTCCTCGTAATCATCATGATCATTCGTTTTCTGCTGTGGAAGCCATTTTCTCCCCGAAAATTGGTCTCCTACAGCCCACTCCGGTTTTTTAGTTCAGTTTTGTTGATATTACCCTCTATGCACACTTATATGCTTTGCACCGGAATGTAATGACTACTGTTGGCATTCAATTCATAGTTCCCTTCCCATTTCAGTATATCTTTCGCCGGGGCAGTTTATAATAATAACCATTTGGAGCAAGGTTGTTTCGTTGGATGGAATAGGAATGGGAATGAGTTTTCACAGTCCCACCTTGGAACTTTGCTAACGAATTTTTAACTGATGTGAAGTAGAACTTGAAATTGTGTAGCAATTCGTGATGCATTTTCAAAACCTTGACGATAACTGGAATGCGAGGGGTTCCATCATGATGACAAAGCTATAGGGGAACATTTTAGAAATGGGCTTAAATGGGCCCTTGCTTATATAGAAATGAATGGGAAAGGGAGATTAAAAATATGCCACTCCACTTTTTACCATTTATTTTTTAGAATAATGGTTAGGGAGCGAGAAGATGGAGAATTGGATCGATGTTTTTTTGGGGGGAAAGGCAACCCAACCATACGCGTCCAAGCCATAAAGCTTATTTTTAAATTTGATTAGTTTAAAATTAAATTTTTATGGATTTTCACTTTTTTCTTAGCAGTAAGTAGCTCCCCAGTGATTTTTTTGACAAAAGAGAAATTTTTCACTAAAAAAATAATCCAACAATGGAAAAGAGGCGGAGGGTGAAATTTAGGCTGAAGTTTTTTTCTTCATCCATAATTATATTATGTACTTAGGTGATCCTAACGTACTTCAACTTTGTCTGAAATATGGGCTTTATGGATGCTTCTGCCGGGGAAAATGGGAGCAGTTTAATGAGTTGGAAAAAACTCCACTCATTTTCCTTTACTTTCCCAGGCTTTTTCCTTGGCAAACTGTAAAAAACTCTTTAGGGAAGAAGTAATATGAGAAAACTCATTTCAAAGAACCATACACTCCTCAATCTCCGACTTGATTCATGGCAGTGTATGACTATCATCAAGGTGGATGATGTAAGTCATGAGAGCTCTATCACAACTCCCATCAAGACGGGTGAAAGTTCTGGGGAGCCTTCTCATAAAGCACTTGCATCCGCTTTTATAAATTACCTTTTACTTCCCGTTAAAGTATGTAGTGTATCTAACCCTGGTAATATGATCTATTTTCTTTCTAACAGAAAACTTTTTTTTCTTTTCTGAGAAGAAAATGGGTTCTCTTTTCTTAACATTTTTTATATATCATATATCATCTATTTTTGAAAGAAGGATGAAGGGAAGGAAATAAGAACATCGAAGAAGATGGAAAGAGTAAACGCATTAGTGAGAAGAAAAAAATCTTGCCCAAATGCCACCAATATTGTATGTTTTGTGCTCTTTGAAGAATCTACGCTCGTAATGGCCACTTTTTCCTATACTTCATGCACGCCATCATCTCATCTATTGAACATGCGAGGGAAGTAGTCTCAAACTGGGAAATGCGAAGAGAGAATAAACCTGTGTGAACAGGTTTCAAAACGTAGCTCAACTGGAAATAATAAAATCACAACTATATAAATCGTTTCGCTTATAATTATTAAAATCACTTGATTGACTGTTTTTGATTCATTTAGCCCGGTTTACGGAATTGAATTTAAAGTGTAGATTTTCATTTTGCGGCCGGACAGACACGAAGAAACGACAAGTAAACCAAACAAGCTAGTCTAGTTTCAGATTATATAATATATGTTCGGAACTACCTTTTTAGTCTCATCTGGCGCTCCAGAATCCATTTTTTTTTTCACGTAGAAACCCACCACCCAAAAAGTGTAGCATCTGCTTCCAAGCACATTTCATATTATATAATAAGCCGTTATAAAATGAAGGAGAAGTGAACGGTAACCTCCCCAAAAAAATAATATGATAACCTTCTTATAGCCAATGTCAGTCTAGAAAATGTCCGCTCAAAAGAGATATTATGAAATGAAGAGTGCTCCTCCGCCTGCCGTTATTGTACCGTTGAGTCTCCCTCCCTCCAATGTGGATAAAGTGGATATGGTTGTTAGGAAGAATAGATGAATGAGCTTTGAGATGGGCTCCTTCTCAAAAAAAGAGTGGCATGCATTAGACCCTTAGAAAGAATATTGGACTCGGGAGAGCCATCCAAACACATGAGATTACCCGGTGAAATTTCTAAAGAAAAAACTGTCTGCTCTCCTTTTCCTTTCCAGAAAGCACTTTCTCGAGTGGTGGCACCATCATGGAAAGGGAAAGTAGCAGTAAGGTAGACATTTTTGTGAACATACTCATTCCATGATAGATCAAGGATGATATAAGAAGGTGGAGAGGTAGAGGCTTCAAAATTGTGTGTGCCCTTTTCTCCTCTCTTGCTTGATACGATTTTTTTCAGCAAGTGTTCAGGCAATTTTCCTTCAACTATTGTGCCATTTTCTTATCAGAGAAGAGGAATAAGCTTTGTTACTTCTTTTTTTCCTTGTTTGTTCCTTTCCCATTCATATATTCATCCTTGGAGAGTGAGTCTATTTTTTTCTTCTTAAAAATAAGTAGAACTCAAAAGTTACGTATGGGCAGTGGAATCCCCATTGTCCGCACAAACAAAGTAGTTCTTCATTCATTCAGCTAATACTAGAGGCTCCACTCAACTTCCTCATCATAATTTTATTCATGCATGCTCCTGTCTACAAGATGTAATAGTAGCTATTTATATTCCTGACCGTTTTCACTATTTAATACCACCTAAATGAGCCATGCTTAAGTATTCACCTGAGTTAAATTCCTTCATAACAGCTTCTTTACTCAGAGGAGTGGAGAGGGTTAAATGAGTTTTCGGGTCCAAAATGTATGCAAACTACTTTAAGCTCTAGAGATGAAGGTAGAAATGAGTGAAGGATGAGGCTACTTGCGGATTAATGAGATATATGCTTGCCTAGATATGGATGGTATTTCACATTCTGCCAAACTTTAATGTACTACTGGCTGGTATGAGCACGTGAATACTCAAGGCATTTAAGTTAAGTTAATGAAGCAAAGAAATGTTTTTAATAATAAAGTTATCGACCAGGTAGGTCCAGGATAACATACCTACTCATTATTATTGAACAATGAGAAGACGAAAATAGAAGGAAAACCTGGAGAAGATAGGACGTTTCAATCTGATGGACTTCTGCTTCCCTGATAAAGTGTTTGTTTTAATGTAAAATAAGAAGTACAAACACAGCGTTCAGTTTAAGATAAAATTTTAAGGATTAAATTCATTTCAAGTAATTTATGTCAGATTTGAGCTGTTCGACGACATTTATTTACTCAATTTGAAAATCAAAAGTTTCACACATAATAGATGCTCCAAAGGGGTAAAATTGCTATGAGATTCAAATTTGCAATTAGTAAATTCGTAAACTCAAAATCATTCGTTTTATCCACACACACATTGGTATTAGAATTATGTTGATATTTTATAGGAATTAACAGGAACGCTGACTACTTTTAACTTCGGTATAATGCACCATCTTCCTTCACATTTACATCAAAGCTCTTCCCGTTTCTTTGGCGTAGATACATAATATGCGATCTTTGGTAATCTTTCTTTCTTGCTCCATAAGTCTGTTTCTCTCTCCTCCGCCATAAACATAGATTGCCAACTAAAACGGAATTAGCCTATTTGAAATGATGGGTTTTCTGTCTAATGGAAAATTCTACTTTGTTTTCCCCATTCCATTTAGTGCTACATCTAGCTCTACTACATTACATTAGCCATGAACAATGAAAAGAGGAGCAAGCAAGTTCCTCACAGGAGAAGGGTAAAAAGCTCCTCTTTTCCATTTCCAAACTCCTCTCCAGCCTATTCATCCACCTTTTCTACAACCTACACTATTACATTACATGCATTATACATAGTTCCCATTTGTATACATTCATAAGGAAATTTTCTCATCCTTGCATGGAACTTCATGTACTCCTCCTCCGCTCCACTAGATATCTCCTCCCATCATCTTCATTGTCGTCTTCGTTTGCATTAATAATATGGAAGAAAGTGATGTGGGAGCAGAATGGCAGAGGAAGTAGTTGGGCTCATCCAAGATGACAAAAGTTATATGCGTAGTAACGGGCCCCATGCATGTAGTACGTACCTATCATAATTGTAATAACGAGATGCTTGCGGCAAGGCACAAAATGTCCTTTCATTATCTCTCAAGATGCTTTCACGGGGAAAATGGCTTCTCCTCGAAAGTACTTCAGTTGCTCCTTCCTTTTGTTAGCATCTCTACATAATCTACTTTACTCTTGAAAAAAAAAATCCTTCTTCTCCTTTTCTTTCTTCTCTCTGGATTTTCCTCCCATACACTATCATATTATGGATGAAAATTGTATCAGCCATTGTCATCATCCTCGGTCGTTATATTATCCTGAAGATGATATTCTAAAGTTGCGCATAAGGAATACATAAGCTTCTGAATCGATTCCATGTTCCATCCAACATGCCTAACCGTAGAAGAATTCATAATAATAAGCTATTTCAGTACTTTTTTCCCAAGAAAAAAGAAGATTACTTTCTCTTCAGGAAACTTGAATGGCAGTGGTGGTTCATCTCTCGAAGGAAGGATGAGTATGGCTTGGCATAATATATTTTTAAAACTTTGATCGATCCACTTCCAGAAAATAACGTTAAATGGCATATTGCATGTTTTTCCACCAACTTTCAAGAAGAAAAGGAAGTTTTGCTTTTCTCTATTATGTATATTATATGAATAAATATTAGAATATTGGTTAGCTACACTTTCTCCTCATGCATGAGCCATACATGACATGACATGACTATCTTCTTTCACATCACGTCATATGCTTTCTCCCTCTCGTTATTAGAGCATGTGTGGAATAGAACGGATGGATAGATGGATGTTTTTTAAAGCTTTTATCTGGGAACTTACACTGGATCATTTGCAATGCATAGAGTTTCTTTCTCATGAATCGTAGTTGACGTCCCGTTGTTTCCAGAATATAATATCATTGTTGTCTCCTAAAAAGTCGAGGAAAACAAATGAATTTTTAAAATAGATATAATATTTTGTTCATCGTCAGTATTGTGGGATACGTTATGTACATAATAATTCCCTTATTCATACGACAACGTTCCTTCTACTCACCACATATCAAGATTGAATTTCTATATTTTCTGTGGATAAAAAACGAGTCATGTTATTACATCAAAAACGTCTGAATATATATTGTATTGAGTGCGGAACTCCATCTCAAAAAGATAGAATCGGCAGCAGCAACCAAAGAACGAACAATCCCAGAGAAAAAAAATCAGACAAGAGCCAAAAGCCAGGGAGAGGCTTTGCTTTTGCATCGGCTCCATTGGCATGACACGGCATCCAGATCACTGTCACGCAACCATATTGACTAATGCAGTAATCTCTCCTATAAATCCATCTCTTTAATACTGATTGAATCTGTGAGATGATGACCGTATTACAAATAAACGTATTTATCCGAAAGCCAACTACTTGTCAATCTTCGTAAGGAATGCTGTTATAGCAGAGATATTATTACAGGATGTTATCCATCCAGCTCGGTTTCCTCCATTTATTTATTAGTGCTTGCACGAATTTTTCTCTTGATAAAAAAATAGGATTACTCACATTCCCATTTTCATTTCACCAACAACAAATCGCCTAATCCGTAATAACGTATCGTTACATTAGAAGTAGGAAGGATCACTAAAAATTACTCTACGATAGGGAAAAAATTGCGTGCGTACCAATAAGGTAGAGAAAGTAGTGGAGGGAAAGTAAAGAAAAATATTACATTTTATCTATCGTTTGCTCCCATTCATTCATTGAAGGGAAACTAATACTACTGCATGCTAAAGTTTATCGGGGCATTATAGATGGTGGTGATGTTATTGGAAATATAAATTCTTCTTTTCCGTTCCAGCCATATAAGAATCAGGAGGGAAAAAGGTATTAGATCATCATTTTCGTAATGATCATGGGTCTATAGGGCCTCCATCATGTGGAATATACCAACGATGTAACCGTAGAAGCAACATTTTTTTTTACCTTGACTTTCTCTTCTTTAGAACCCAACTCATGTGCCTTCGTGAGAGCTCCAGAGAGAAACATGATTTTTATTGGAAAACGAGGCGAGGAACGACTCAAAATCATACACATCGAAAAAACGGAGAGCGAACTTTTAATAAAACTCATAAAGTGCCAACCACGCCAGCCATAAATTGTAATCCAAAAAGGTCATACCCATAACTCACTCACTCAAGCTCAGTGAAGCGTTAAGTAGAATGGAAGTTAAAAAAAGGGAAACGAGTATAAAGAGACTTTCCCCGCTCCTCAATATAGAAAATAAATGGAGGTACGTACATAGTCCATGCTACTACGGAGGAAAATGAAGAAAGTATTATATTAGCAGTTAGCTGTTCCATAGGCAATATAGTAATATGGTATGGTTTTTTAGAAACCTTGTAAGAAACGAACGGTATCTTTTTTAGCTTTCCTTCCAAGAAAAAAAGTAATAGTAATGGTGGCATAGTCGTTATTGGAGCAAGTAGCGAAGAAGAAGAAGGGAAAACTAGTAGTGGAAGCACAGCCTTAAGATGCTGATAAATCGAAAATCGAACAGGAAGAAAGGCAATCCGTGGACCCATTCTGAATTGGAGTTTCCAACCATTTCCCATTTACTCTACGATCGAGCTTCCACTACCACCACGGGTTTCCCTCCCTTTTTCCAAGCAGAGGGGAAAGGGGAAGGAAGAAAAAAGTTTTCCCTTTTTTTAGACTCCACTGAAGTTTCACTGATCCAAAAAGGGCAATGTAATGGCTGGAGAAAAAGAGAGCTTTAGTGAAAATGGCTGGGAAAGGAGAAGGAAAAAAGAAAGTAAACGGGAGGAGAAAATGGAAGTGGAGCCTATAACTGGCTCTCTTTCTCCCTCCAACTTATACTTACGTACGTACCTCTACAGCTTTCTATATTGCCCATAATAATACTGGTGACTGACTATTCCATGAGGCAATCTTATAGGACCATATTCATTTCCCCACGACTTTTCCCTTCTGATGCTGATGCTGCCGACGGGGCTTTTTCCAATTCCTAGCAAATATATCAAGTAGTCAAAATAATGGGAACTTTCTGCAATTTCTTCGGCTTGAAGGAGCAGTGTGGAAATGACGCGATTCTCCCTCATCATCATCCGTGTGCACGACATAAGATATCTCATGTAACGGCAGAGAGTTTTCTTCTCTTTTCCTTCCTTTCCTGTTGAAACTTTTTCTTCTTGTAAGTCTCTGACACAGTCTCGGAATTTAGTTTTTTTTTGTATGCATAAGCCATAGTTATAGTGGAGGCTGGACGGGTAAAAGGTGGGCATAATAATACATATATAGACCATTCAAAGTTACTCTAACTTGGCCCATTCCCACTTAAGAAGAGGAAGAAAAAGGAGCAAAAACTAAATTTCATTTTCCTCTCACACAAGTTATAACAGAGATCTTACTATAGGATAGGAAAAAGGCTAAAGGAAATAAAGCGAAAGAAAAAAAAAAGATTGGAAAGTCGTAGGAAGGAAACGGTTGGAAAGGCAGTTATCGTTACAAGTGTAGTCTGCAAGTGGCAGTTTGGAGGAAGAAGTAGTAGGAGAAATCGAGGGAGGACTGCTCCATTTTCTCTTTTTCATCTTTCCAATGACTAGCCACCGCTGCTGTTACATACTTGGCCACTCCAAAAAAAGGTAGATTATACTTTTAGACGAGGAAGAAAAAAATATAAGAAAACATTGCTAGCTCATGTCTAATACATTATTTTTTCCCGTATGAGATGAGATGAGAATCGAGAAGGAGGAGGATGATGATGGGATATGAGAGGGAAAGCAACTATTTTCCATCGGATTGCCAAAAACTAGTGGCCATAGCCATTCAACACATTTCACATTATTTCTCCTCCTTTCCCGAAATGAAAACGGCACATTGGAAAGGGAAAACCAATTGTGGAGGAGCCTATAAGCGTAGTAGTTGTTAGATTAGAACTGTGTAGTAAGCAGGGGAGAATGGGACTCTTCATCACATTCAATGATCATGATCACGATGATCTTCAATTGACTTTGGTGGAAACTGGCTGGAAACATTCAGTCAACCTTAAAGGGAAAACTGAAACTGGTGGGTGGGGAGTAGTTTCTTCCTAACTTTTAACTTCCATGATAAGCAGTTATACATACAAATATTTTACGTTATCTTCATATAAGAAAGACGCATGGGTATAAATATCCTCTCCCAATCTTCTCTTATTCACTCTATTACCCAAGTTAACTTCTCTCATTACGTCCGTTACATCAATTTCCTATAAGGGAAAAAGGAGTATCAGGATCAGGAATGGGAATAAATGTTCTTAAGTTCCAGTCGTATTCCATAGCTTACTTTTTGGAATTACATGTGCTATGCTGGCGGAGAACTATTTTCCAAGGGAAATTGTTCCAAAGTGAAGCGTTAAAAAAGGAAGGAAGAAAGTGAGAAGACGAAGAAGAAGAAAAGTAATAGTAATAGTAATAATGAATGACGGCTGTAATAAAGGAGCTTTGCCAAAAAGGAATTGCCCCGGTGAATGGCTTCCATTTTCATTCTCTACTCCTCCTATATGAAAATGAAAATGTACATGGGATGATGTACATTTTTATTATGTATATTATTTCTTATAGGATGCCTGGAAGCCCAAGTCCCATGATTAAACTTTGAATATTAGGCAGTTTCCCTGTTCTTTTTTTGAAGGGAAATGGAATGGTATTACCATTTCTTTCTGGTAATGATTATTATGGGACTAGACTATGACTATGACTATGAGCTTGGGGGACTTATTCTTATGATGGGAATAAATTAGGGCGGAAAGAAACTGACGATGAAGAAAAGTACCTTACTTTAGTTTAGAGCTAAGGGACAAAAGCACACAATCATAATTTCATATGCTTTTTACTCACAGTTTCCCTTCCAGAATATCGTTGAGTAATAGTAGTACTTACGAAGATGGAATGGAGAGAAAGAGAGCAGTTTTGTTCACAACATCCGTTCCGGGAAAAATGAGGTCATTGACGCGTTTTCAAAGACGAAATGAACTTACCTAAGTAACTTTTAGAATTTAACTTTAAGAATTTTCTTTCATTAACGGACCGAAGTGAAAGCACTAATGTGTTTTCGGAATGATGAAAGATTTTAATAAGCATCAAAATTAACTTGAGTTGGATTAAGCTTCATGAATATAGTTTTTATCCAAAGTCATTGTGCTAAAATTAAGTGAGGGAAATTCTGGAAACTGCTGAAAAATTATTGTTTGAAATAAGTATACTTAAAAATGGCAATTTCATCCATATGTTACCTATATCTAGATTAGATTGGATCAATTCATTTTTGCTTGCATAAATGTAATATGTTACTACGATTCTACATAATCTAATCAATTTGTAATCATACTAAAAATTGTGCAAATTAATGGGATTTAATTAAACAGTCTTTGTTGCATATTGATCAAAATATACATCATAAATCCATCAATTTCACATACACTGCAACCGACCGACCGATCCAACCATCATCATTGATCATCCATTTTTATTATGAAAACCTGTCATATAAATTTCCATCCGAAAGTGCTTAATTTTAGACTCCAATATTCTGGCTGGGAAGGAAAGAGTGAGTGTGTTTGGGACAGTGATGCATTATTCCATTCCGTTCACTCCCCATCATAGTCATAATCATGTTATATGCCTTTTCTCTGTGTCTCTCTCCCTTTCTCTCTCATTCTCTCTTCAGTAAAATGCTTTGGAAAAATATCATAATCATTAGTGATGGTAACATATGGCTCTATTATTACAGGGGATGCGCATAGGAATATGGATAGTGCTACTAGACGATCTTTTGAGATGGAGCAGTTTTATTCCCCTTATTTATTGGAAAAACAACATCGAGCAGGTGCGTAGCGTGAGTTTTACTCTATCTCTCTCTTCTCTCCTCTCTCTCCTCCTACTTCTCATCTCACACACAAAATTATATAGCTTACAACAAACAACCAACATCTTTTCTAACTTCCTCCTTGACTGGGAAGCAAACAAAAAATTGGGAAGCTGGTAAACTAACAAAATACTACAACCATTTTTCTCTCCGTCTTTTTTTAACAACCAAATAACTCCATTTCAAGTTTTCTCAAAAAAGTAATTAACAAAAAAAAAGCTTTCAATTTAAAGATGCAGTGAAAACTGATATCTCATTAACCCTAACCATAAATACGAGCATAGCATATATCTATAGTAAGAAGGAACGATAAGAGCAAGCTGGGAAAAAAATATTAAACATTTCTAAAAATTGACCGCAGTTACATGGGTGCTTTCTTGACATTATTCAATTTTTTTTTCATAGCTTCAGACAAACAGGAAGAAATATTATATTATTAATGGTGCTTAGAAGGAGAAGGAAAGAAAAGGCATCTGCTGCCTATTGAAGCGTGACTGTTGGGTTGAGCATAACAAGAGATGAAGAAAAATTGTGAACATAAAAATGCGACATGAATTAGCCTTACATGCTAATTTATCACCATTCTGGGGGAAAGTAAAAGTAACGTTTTTTGGGGGACTGAAAATAGAAATGTAGCCATTCCGGACTTACTCACAGGCATATTATATTAGGGATTTACGGTAGACAGCCATATAAGAAGGGTAGCTAAAAAAATGTTAAGCTCGTGCTTTATGTTTATTGTCTCGCCGCGCCAGGCATGCCAGAGCAGAGCCTATCCATATTATTATTGCTGCTGCACTTGCATTGTGCCGACACGGTGAATGGGAAAAGAAGGAAGGGATAAGTAAGTAAAGTAACGTATTACATAGTATCAATGTGTAGTTTTTGGAGCAGGAGAATGGGTTTCACAAAAACCCATATTTTTGAGAAAATTGCCGAAAACGACGGAGAGCTCAGGATATAAATATGTTTGTGAGGAGAAGGAAAAGGTGCAGCAGAGAAACAAAAAGGGAGAGAGAGAGAGAAAGAGCCCCCAAAAAAACATGAGATTTTTGTAGGTGAGGTTCTCCTTGTAATGTAATAAGCCGCCATTATCCCACTTTATACGGATGAATGTGTGTGTATGTGCCCTTCAGGAGAGGAGACTACTACTCCAAGGAACGAAAAATTATTACATAATGTTATTGGGCTAAGCCTCAGTCAGTCAGTACGCAATGTTTGTATGTATCGGAGGAAGAAGGGAGAGAAAAGAGGGAGATTGAGCTTGCGAGAGAGAAAGAGTGTGTTTCAGACAACACGCTGTTATATTACAGCCATTAACGTTGTTTTTCCAGTATGAAATCCATGACATGGCAGCTCAGGTTAAAGAGGTATGCCATGGCATAACATAAATATAGCGAAACAGGATGGAGAATATGAGGACAATAATGATAATGAGATTAGGATTTTTCGTGTGTGTACATTACGGGGAAAGAGTTATGTCTTAATTATAATTCCTTCCTTGTGCTTTCGTAATGCATTCCGATTTTTGTGGTTGAAGCTGAAACAAAACCGCAACGGGAACGTTAATAGTAATATATTTATTT
>JAQGAI010000262.1:0-23205 GCA_034696905.1 Lepidocyrtus violaceus | reverse complement strand
CTGGCTTAACGGCTAACCTAGCTGAAATTATACTTATACCTAAAGGATATATGAAAACGCAACAGTTATATCAAACCATGACAGAAAAAGTGGCTTACCTTCTCCCCTTGGTCGCTTGAAAACAGCGGTAGATGAAGTTTCAAAACCTGCAATTTTAATTTAACATTTAACTATTATCAATTATTCCACTGGGTACAAAGTACATGGACAGCAAGCGCACGTTTTAACTTCACTATCTTCAACATGCTCCTGTTATTCTGTCCTGATAAATCTGGATATTTTTTTTATCTCCAGTCCATTTTGAATTAAACTTGATAAATAAAAGGTAATTTCCCCACCTGTCAGACCGTACGCAGTCGCAGCCATGAGGTCATGAAATGACCATCATCACCATATAGATCACAAAAAGACACGCACAAAGTACTTTCAGTCCTTTTAAAAAATAGTCTTTTTTTTACAGATAACGTGTTGTTCTCTGTTCCAAATGTTCGAGTCACTCCACTCCCTGTTTTATTTGTGATCCCAATTTTTTTTCAAAGCTGAAAAATCAAGTTTGAAGAGTAAAATATTTTGTGGCTTTCACGGTTTTTCGCACAAGCCGTTAAAAATGTCAAACCACTACGTGCAAATTTACACTTGACTGAACGCTCAACATCCGTTACATTTGTCACCCAAATTGTATCTTCGGTTTTGAGGTTTCATGCCCTTTTACGCTTCGCTCCAACAAATCCACTAATTTTCACCTTTTCTATAACTGCGTAGACAATTGTGTTACTTCCTTATTGTCGCTGATATACAAATAAGCACTTGTTTCCTCCAATGTTTTCCCCTCATTAGTACTAATTGCTTTTAAATCTCAACTTCACTTTTCCAATCTTATCTTTTTTTACGGAAATCTCATACAGATCGATGAAAAAGCCACATCCAATACAATCCAAGTTAGATCACTGTTTTTGAATCGAGGAAAGTTATTTTTTTGCTTCTTCGAATTTGATATTATTTCTCCTGTGAAGTTATAAAACTGACGTTTTCTTCTCGTTCGAACAAGATCCGATCTGATCTATATTACGTTACGTTGATTTAATGAATGTTCGAATCTTTCACTTCACTCCACTGCCTCCTTAAATTGCTATCCTTATTAATGGCAACATGCACTTTTCACTCTCAATTTAATCCATCCACAGCAAATTCATCTTCCTCTTTTAATGATTAAGTCAGTCAAAGTGCAATAATGATGAGTGCAAGAACAAGACTGAAGACGGATCAAACCCAAGCCTTTCTCGTATAAAAAAACAAGGAATTACTATTCCTCCGCAAAAATGTAAGTTAGCTGCTCATACGAATATGAGCACACAAAATCATAAATATTTTTTTAATCCCTACTTACAAATAAATAATAGCACTTTTGAGATTAGCTCATCTCATGATCATCCCAGTGCAGTGCTAAAGATCAAGAATGTTTCGTGTTATACGGCTGAATATAGAATGTTTTTTTCTTCTTCAAAACCCAAATTTTTCATACACACAAGTTGTTTTACTACGCTCACATACAAATTCTGCAAAGCCGTATTTATATATTTTATGAATAATAATATGATGATGATGATGACGATAACGATGATAATTTTAGGTACAATGTTCTTTTTTTACTGTAAAAAATATGTACTAGATGCTCCTATTTGGAACTCGGTACATCAACACCATCACCACCACATCTCTCTCTTCTCCTCTTTCGATGCGATCTCTAAAAAATGTTTTTTTTCCTATAGGAATATGTATAAAATAGACAGATTATAAAAGGCGAATCAAGTAGAGAAAAAAAATCGTCATCATCTTCAATTCAACAACAAAACTACACAATAAAATAGTCTTTTTTTGTTCCATCAGCCACTTCTACACAGAGAAGAGCCTCGTATAAAAAGTTCGTGCGCTCTTTCCAATGTTATTTCCATTTAACATTGCAGAGCCAACTATTATAGCTCAAGTAGGAATAGCAGGGATGGAGCGAATAGAGTGAACGTGAGATCAAAACACTTTTTTACTCAAAGGAAGGAATGCATATAAAATGTATTCATATATACCTATCCGATGCTATTATGAACAGAGCAAGTCCATGGGATAAATGTATAAAAGTTTGTTGGGAATATAAAGTCGTATCCTTTTCTACAGAAAATTGTTACTTACGCTGAAGCCATATTATTCCTCCATCATCATATCATATATATGATATCAGAGGAACCAGAAAGGAGTTGAGTCTCATGCGATACAAATACAAGTAAAGGAAAAGTGCATGCGTGCGTTAAACATTAGGGTTTTAGAGAGGACGAACAAGAGAGATCCTATCTATGTAGAATTCTTCGTGGACGGGATAAAATTGTTCTCCCTATTTCTCTCTGTGAAAAATTCAATAAAAATGTTCCGCTCATACTGGTAATACAATAGGCATCGAGGTATTTAGGTATATGTATTTTTATTCTGCAATGCAATACCCACTTTTATTCGGCTTCTTCAGCCTTTTATTTCCAAGTCTCAAAGAAAACCCTACTTACTACACTGGGGAAATTGGTAGGAATAAAAAGGGATAAAATTGTTCTCTAATGATAGGAATGATCTTAATGCATTTATATTGTACTATAGTTGTTGTTCCTTTATAGGTATAAATATAAATATAAATGTAGGGTTGTTGTCGTTGTCGCCTTTTCAAATAGGTAAGTACGGTTCGGTTCACTACATACATCCATTTTTGCCTTTGCATTGGGTTCGAAACTTTATAGCGGAGTTGGTTGAATAGAGAAGAAAAAAGAACATGCCTATAACAAGAGAGAGAAATATTTCATGACTCCTCCACTCCATGTGTACAGTTTTGAACCGAAAGAGAACATGTCAGTACGGCGAAAAAAAAGTCAAACGCTACATGACATGCTGCAGTTGACTCAAGTAACGATGTGTTATGTTATGATATGATGATAGTAAAATGAGTTGAGAAAACTCAAAGCTCAGCTTTACGGAGAAATATGAAAAAACTAAGGCTTATATGGCTATATTGTTCCTTTTTTTAAATTTGTAAATAATGACAATGTAACTGTGTAAAAGTACATCTATGATTGTATGAGTGAACTTATGTTGTTCCGCTGCTGTTGTATTTATGCTACATGTCTAGTTTCCCTCATGTGAATAATGCTGTAGTGTAATGGTTTTGTCGCTAGAAGCATTTCATTCCTCTGTTCTTCTTCCCCTTCATGTAATAGTAACTAAAAAAGTGTATAATGGAAGGAGGCAAGTCACCACTCATGAAAACGGCACAGTACCTACTTCTCTTCTTCAGCTTTCAGACGAAAATGTTTTTGGGACTGCTCACTCCTTCTTCATTATTACGTATGATTATTACAATTACAGTAGTAGTAATATTGTTGATGGTGGTGGAGAAGAGCTCAAGGCAAAACATATCGTCATATTATCAACTGCTCTCATTCGTGCCTCTCTCTCTCTCTCACTCCTGCAGCGTTTTATAATGCTTGTGGGGCTCTTCTCTCAAAACTCAAAAGTCCTTTTTACAAAGCTAAAAATGGGAAGGAGAAGGGAAATATAATGGGAGCCATATAGAATTGAAGCAAATTGGACTCTTGATGTTTTACTACAATATTCTCCACCATCATCATTATTACCATCTCATGATCATGACGATCATTATTCCCAACTCTTGCATTGCATTGCATGGTATTATACACCAAGTAGTCGGCTTAAAATTGTACAATATTTTGTATGAAAATACGGCATTTTACATTCAATTCAGCAAAAGCCATTTTCCATTCCGTCTGGATTGCTTGAAAGCTTCTCCGCTTCACTGCAAAACCATTTTATTTACCATAAAGCAAAGTAGTAGAGTAGAGGATCATATTATATATTCTCTCTATCTCTTCTCCCTAAGTCTACCTAAATATTTCTCTTCACTCGTTTCAGTTGAGTTTGGTGGATGGAAAAGGAGTCGGGACGAAGATCACGTAGCTATTGATCTTACTTTTTACTTTGGGCTGCTCTCAGAGAGAACAGCTTTTATGGGAACATGACATTAAACAGGATTCTTCTTTCTTAACTATTTTTACATAAGATTGAGTAGGCATACATTTGCTCTCCTGAATCATGTACTTTCGGATTATTTATCTACCTTAACTACTTTTGCAATCCTGAAAAAAGCGAACAATGAAGTGAGCATCCCAAATCTTAATACGCAGGGTTAAATACAGGTAGAAAGAATAGAATAGAATAGTTAGAGATAAAAATTGAAACTGATGATGATGAACCTCCCCCCAACTGCTTTGGGTTCCATTTGAAATTCCTTAATAGCTGTTGTGTTAGTGAAAAACGCTGTTTTGCTAATTACGCATTTATGTATCTTGACAAGTGAAAAAAGATGGATTTGCTCCTTAAGTTTTTTTTAGCTCGTGTTGCAAATTCATTCACCACACGAGCCTACCATCTAATCAGGGGAGAGAGATAAAGAAAAGAAGAGAAGGTGGACCAAAAGGAGTAAAATATATAATAGACTGGGTTGAGTATATGAAAAGTGGAAGAGAGGGAAAAAAACTTGATGTTGTGCTGGGGAAAATACTGCACTTACTCTAGCCACTCTATAGTTTAGTTTAGGTACAATACAAATTAATGCATAATGCATGAAAAATCAGAAGAAAACAACTTCTTTGAATAAAAAAGAACAAGAAAAAATGGCAATAATCCTTCGTAATAAAAGCAGACATAAGGATTGAGCTCTGTGGTTGAATTGAAAACGGTGAGCATTATTACCAGATAAATACTAGGTAAAGTTGAATAATGCAATAATGATGGTGGAAAATTACATAGATTAAAATTTTATTTTAGCTTTTCATTAGAAGAAAACAACTTTCCTGTCACCTATTGGATGAATTTGGAGGATTATGTGGATTCGCAAAAACTCACCCGATGCAATGTATGTAGTTTGTGGGCCGCTACACAGGTATAATTAAGTCTTGGGAAAATTCGACAGGTAGTTCTGTAGTTCCATTTGGGGGTAATGGCAAATATGATTATGATAAAGCGTCGTCTCCCAATACGTAATTTGTACATTTTCTCTCATTCATTTCCTGGAAGATGGTTTTCTGGCGATGTTCAGCAAGGTGAGACCGTGAAATCAGATTCTCACAATATGGTTTCGTCTTTTTTTCTAACATGGCTTGGCTTGAGCTACTACTTATCGTTAGCTAGCAATTTAATTTATTATGAATGTTCATATTTTATTCAATAATAAAATTTTTCTTTCCCTCTCTTTCCCTAATGAGTTTACACATAGAAAAATGCATAATAGCTAAATAACACATTTTTCAGCTGAAGATCTTTATCGCCCCGAGAATACTCCGACAAGGTTCCGGTTTCATGCATGCATGCATGACGAAGCGGACGAAACATTTCTGGCTTGAGATGATGATAAGGTTGAAGTTATGATGCATCTAGAAACCAGGCAGAGGAAGGATATAGTTCACAACAGTTCACCTCAGCTCAGTACTTTTTCAGTCAGAGTTTGTGACTTGGAATAAAATAGAGTTCATTTGAGGGATTTTTTTCTCTCTTTCGAATGGCAGGAGAAAGGAAGGTGTCAGTGGGAATCGTGAGATTACGATCTTGACAACAAAAACTACCCGACATTTTTATTATAGATTTCCCTGTCTGTGGTGGTTCATTCATAGTTGAGCAGAACCATTAGTAGCCCAACAGTGGCTTCTTTAATTGAGAGCATATGTCTGATTTTCAATCTACATTAATACATTTACTTAAAGCCAAGTTGATGAAGACTGAGCCATGAAGTTTTTCTATATCATTATCAACAACATCATCAGAAATTATACCTACAACTGGTTCCATTTTCTGTTTGTCCATCATCTTAATGATTTTCCTGAACTATTCCACCCGGAATAATTGCCTATTCTTTGGTATTACGTAATCATCATAAAAGGGGATTTTTTATGGGATTGGGCTACTCATATGGACATACGCAAAGGCAAAGCCCACGAAGAAAAGCAGGACCTGCAGAGAATTTTAATTGGTAGGGAAGAAAGGTATTTAGTACATATCACCCTTGTAAATCAGTTTGAGTCCCTTTTTAAAACAACATGAAAATGGGATTATTACTACCTGTCATTTCATTTCAAGCTAAGTTTCGTCCAATGATATTCGGCTACTGTAAAAAAATCTTCAATGGGGGAATGAATATAAAACATAGAATTTCAATAATACTGCATTTAATTGATCATGAAGATGTAGGCTAGCCGAAAAACGTGAAAGATGATTGTTGTGACTCTTCTCTAGAAGAGTAAAACGAAGTCATCTTGTCCTTAGCTAAACCTTTTTATCGTTCACATTCCTTCTAAGGAAGATCAAGGCATTCCTTAACTTTGCCGCAGCTACTTTTAGAATGAGACAAGCCCTCCCCCTAAACATTAAAAGAGAACTATAAAAAAGGAATGAGCTCATCGTCTCATTTTAGTTCAGAGTATTTTGTGTAGCATTGACAGACTCACTAGGATGTTGTCAGATTTTGTACTGATAGATAGTGTTCCTTCCTTCAGCTTTTAGTGAAGAGGCAAAGGTACTTATAAAAATCTGATTTTATTAAATCTTCAATCATAATGTATTCGTATTAATGTTTGGGGAAATCCAGACTTACTTTGAAGAACAGCAGGGCTTTATACGATTGCACCTATGCTTCTCTGTATTTTTTTTATTTTATGCATTTTAATTTTGTATGCAGCTCATGCTCGATCTCATACGAGGGCAATCTCAATACTGCATACCTTATTGCTCGTTTACCGTACAATTCATTTCCATTTTTATTTGACAGTGAAGAAAGCAAATAAATTTAAGCTTTTCTAGTTAGTTTCCTACATACTGTATTGCAAAATGCACTGTTTTCTCTGAAATAGGTACCGAGGAAGGGTTAAAAAGGCAAATCCGGACAGGAATGAGAATAAAAATGAAATTCCTTTGGATCGGCTCACTTCCTCATGATGATCATGCTCATTGTCAACTGCGATCCGCTAGATTTACACCGACACCGATGAAGTTGCCTTCTCGAGCTGAGAAAATCCTGTGTGGTAAGCGTTTTCGCATAAATAGGAGACATGACATGTACTTCTCTCGTTTTTCATCCAGGGAGAGTTAGGATCACTCCATCTTCATCATCCTCGGGAAAAGTCTGAGAGAACAAATCGCTCTTTGACTCTTGTTACATTAAATACGTCTGTTCCCGTCTTTCCTCCAACTTGTTCTCGGTAATGACGTGAGAGACCCGAAAGAACCCACAACAACAGATTGATCATGAGGCTCATCCGTATAAGAAAATGATAAAAACATTGGATTTCACAACAATATTCCCACCGTGTTTTATTCCCCCTCTTGAACGTTGCCGAGATGAATTACTTTACACAACTTCAGCATGGAAATTTTCGGCAAGAATGATCAACCATCAGCATCATGACTACGACGATGATGATGGCGATTGCAGATGAAGACCAGTGAACTGTCTGTGTTTCAAAAGAAGGAAAGAAAAGACGCCTCGTGCTTGTCTGCCAAACATCCAGAGTGAGGCAACGCCAAACGTTACCAGTGAAAAAAAAATGGTTCAGCAAAAAAAAGTCGGTGTTTTTTCTTCTTCTTGTGAAACTCTTTTCTTACCACATCGCATCGTTCTCCTTGTCTTGTTTGAACAGACTTAAGAAAGAAGTCCCTAGCCAAAAAATGTTTCACTTTACATAGGAAAGTAAAAGAGCAAAAAACATGGACTATGCATCCATGAAAGGAATAAAATTGGGAGAGTGAAACTTCCCTAAACTGAAACTGCAGATAATGATGTTGGCAATGATGGTGCGGTGTTGGTGGCAATACCAAGCTCAAAATGTTTCTCATGTACTTCTCCTAAACTCTTCTAAACTGCAAGAGGAAACAGTGCACCCCATCAACTAAACTCAAAGACAGTTTTTTTTCTTCCGAAAACTCTTTTTCTCTGCATCAAATTCATTATCTCTGACTTTCTTAGCTTAGGTTGGATGGAGCGATGGATGAGTCAGAATTCATGAATTTACAACAGTCGCGTTCTAACTCAACTCATCCAACTTTGTTCACTCACTTTGTATTCTCCTCTAACTTTTGCTTGTTCTTCGGGTGGAAAAAGTATGGTAATGGTGGGGATTGGTTATGGTGGTGGTGATGGAAGAAAGATTTTTATGCTTAAATATGGTGGAAATGCTGGGCAAAATATGTCTAATTCTTCACAATCATATAGTTTCATAGTCAATATATAACATAGTTAATGTTCTTCTCTGACTAAAGAGCGAAGAGTGAAGAGCAAGAAGATATTTATCTTGTCGTTTTTTTTTCTCTGAGAAAAAGATCGACATGGGAAACAAACGGGAGTATTTTTTTTCTCCTCGTCTCCTTTCTGGCTCTCTTCACATTTTATCATCCCCATACTAGTGGGAGTGCAGTGGTTGCTGCTCTTAACTCTTGTAACAAATTAACGATACGACGATATGATAACTCTTCCCTTGTAAAAATACGTTTATACAAATGGAATCATGTTTTCCGTAATAAAGTACAAAATAGTAATCAACCAAGCAGCTAACGAGGGCCCATAACACATACATAACTTTGGCTAAGAAAATAATGCATTATTTTTTACACTTGACTAACAATACTCAACTTATCTATATCTCTTCATAAATTTTATAGCAGAAGTGAACTGCATTGCATCCAACCAACCCAACATTAGTTATTCTTGGCCTATAGGATAGATAACCTATTCATTTTATTTCACCCCCCGATGACGACGACAACGATGCGATGCAGATGATGAAGCCTCCGATGTTCTCTCTCTCTCTTTTCCGTTCATTCTTCTTATTTTTTTCTTCGCGTCCGTCGTGTCTCTTCTCTCCTCTCTCCAGCTCCCTTTTCTCTTCCTTTTACTGGATGCATCCGTCCATTTCTCTTAAGGGAAGTTACGGACCAGACCTCGGAGCAGAGTTACCATCTTCCATCATCTATCTCATCCAGAGAAGAAAAAAATCGAGCAGACTGCAACAAAAAACAGCATTTTTCTTTCGGGCTTCACTTCACGCTTGCATTTTCTTTGAAGGCGGTAAGTAGTAGTCTCATGTCTCTGCAGCAATATATGAGTTGAGAAGAGAGAGGTCTTCTGATATCCTGCCAAGAAATACTACAAAAGTAGTTAAAAAGTAAAAGAGGAGGAAAGAAGACGAGAGTCTCGGAGCATTCACCAGTGAACACTTTTTTTCTCCCAAGTTAAGTAAAAAAGGAGCAGAAAAAGAAGAAGGAACACACATTATTATTATAACTTTTAACAAGAATGGGAGCCTCGGTAAAGTACCAAAAAAAGATACAGTATGCTACAATCTTCCTTTTCTTACCCAAGATGCTACTCCTGCTGCTGATGATGCTGATCCTTCTGGCAGTAAACTTAACTGGTGGCAAAAATAACATGCGAATAACAGTTCCATTCTATGAGTGACTGCCACTAATGTGCTTTCTTTTTACTTTATAGTATCTCTCCTTCTTCCCTAAGCATTTTTTTTTTCATATAATATGCACATCGTAAAAGTACAAGTTTTCTTACCATATTTGGGGGAAAATGTTCATATATTTCCTTCTTCTCTCGGTGTTCGTCTTGTTCCTTTTTTCTGCTTTTTTTGGAGTCTTCTGTCTTCCTTCCTTCAGATTTTTTTCTTATGGTATATGAGGATGGAGACGAACCGAAGCCATATATAAAGAAAGAGTTCCATATAACATGTATCATCTCCTCAGGATAATTTTTTTCTTATGAGTTGATGTCCATTTGGTTTGATGCTCTGCTCCCATATATTTTCTCGAGAGAGAGAGAGAGAGCATCTCTCTTTCACATCTTTGAATCTTTAACCACGTCGTCAGTTTTCTAGTGTGGTTTCCTCTCTCTCCATTTTTCCTTTCTTTAGCAGCGGATTTGTTGGATGTATTCATTGGTTAGGAAGTAAATGAGCTTTGTGAACGTACTCTATCCGCAGTTAACTTCTGTCTCACTCACTCCCTCGCTGTTCCTCATTTGCTTCGATGCTCATCGTCCTCCGTCTTTTTCCTGGGAAACCCCAGAGCTGTTTCAGTAGTGGACATGGTAGAATGAGCCAAGAACCTGGCTGTTGATAGTAAAAATTGTGCCGAAGGCGATATATATGGTTTTCAAGGAGAAGATAAAGTGAAGTACCGAAAAATATTGTTCACGTCAAACATCATATTACATAAATATTGCTCTTTTGGCAGAGAAGGAAGAGAACAGACACAGATATACTTATTGGTTTAGCTAAATTGCTTAAGTATACATTAGTACAGTCATTTTTACAATTTGAGCATTGCAGTGAATCTCAGCAGTGGACGCTGCCGATGGGAAACTAAAGAGCAGCAGCGCACCGAATACCAGCGGCAGAAGCGGCTCAAGTTCCTTTTTATATCACAGATTTTCTTTGACTTGGCTCTACTTACTCATTGTGATTGCTCCTGGTATGTTGTACGCTGGGACGGCATTGGGGATTGCACTTGACTTGAAAGGAAAGAGATATATGAGATCCGTCTTTACGTTTTAGTCTGGTTTCTTGCTAGAGCAGTGCAGACTCGTTGAAGCGTCAACAACAACAACAAAATCTTTGTTGTTTTGCATGCAAGTGGGAGAAGCATCAATATCATCATTCCAGTCTTTCCTCATGGATTTTATACCGATTATATTGTTTCCCGTCCAACAACGTGTGTGTTTGTGTCGTGTTTAGGGTTTGTTTAAAGTGGTCTTCATCATCATCGTCACATGCATCGGTCCAAGAAGTAAAAGTAAAAGAAAGAACTCTCCGTTGTTGAAGACTGTGACTCAACTCTGCACATGGATGGATAGAATATCCCACGTAATATTCCTTCAAGACAAATGTAAGATTTTGGGCTTTTCTCAATGCATACAAGGATCTCTCACTTTATTATTGGGCGTATCACATTACCTTTTCAGGAAAAATATAGCCTAATCTCCGTATGTAAATGTCAGAAACCTGAAACTGTAAAAGTATAGCTTTCTTTTAATAGGATTAAGTGAACTCTCCAGGAGGAGAATCAGGATCAGAAAGAACAGGATTGACTTTTACATTTCACTTTCCCATTCTGTCTAGGGGTCTCAAACTCTTGATTTTATAGGCATGAGACAGGAGGGTTCCACAATAAACATTTGTCCTTGGCTGGGCATTGAATTATTATGGCAATGCAAACAATCATACCTAAGCCAAAATTTACGTACAAATTGGTCTTTACAGAGTCTCTGATCCGTCTTAGCATGACATATATTGTTCATCATTCTCATCACTATCACATTGCCACCACTTTATCATCCTTTTAGGCATACCAATATGCAATATACTTCTACAGTAGTGTCATGTCAGTAGTGTGTAAATATGGATGGATTGTAAACACGCCATCAGCACCAAAAAAGTTTTTTTTGTTCACATCATGCATCTTTTTATGCCTCTTTTACTTTGTCCATATTCATACAAAACCGTTTACATGAAAGCCATATGCAAGCCTGGAGGTAGATTGTATGCAAGCGAGGAACAAAACATTTTTAATGTCATTTCATTTATATTTTTTCGAGGATATGTGTGTATGTCTACCGTATGCATTTTCGTTTGTATTGAGGTGCATTATGTGGTGATTTGATTTTAAAGTGAAGTTTTTGTGCATTGCTTAACATAACTCACACTCACATCATGCATCATCATTCCCTTCTCAAGTTACCTAAATATATACGCAGCATTGTATTACCTACATTATTGCCTCCGTCGTAGCGCATCATTATTCAATTGACTCCGCATCAGCTCGTCATTATCGTCATATGTAAGTAGCCTTCAAGGCGAGATAAATGCGAGATGCCCTGTTGCTGTCTTTTATTTGGGTGGAATGGGCTCAGCAGCATAAGATCAAAAACATTTACTGTGTTCCATTTATATTCTCAGTAGTGCTTCCCTCATTAAGCTGGTGTTGGTGAAGTGCCCTTAAAGTACACTATAAGAAGAGCAGGAAGGGAGCCAGTTCAAACGACATGGAAGTTTAAAAAAGGCCCTTCTATACTTGGCTGACTCATTGCATTTCATGCAACAAATAAGAAGCAAACGTAAGTAGAAAAGATGAAGAGCAACGATATCTGAATCTGAAGTAAATACATAATATTTAAACAATAAAAGGCACTCGGCTTTCCACACTAATAAATATCATTAGAAGGAGGAGGAGGAGGACTTCTCTTGAAGATTTTTTGTATGGAAAGTACCTAGAATGCATATGCAGTCAAGAATAAGCGTCACTTTTTTGTGAAGGAAAAGGGAATGCATTTGTAACAGACATGGACATGGACCAAAGATAAAGTAGAAAAATCCTCGCATGCATTTTATTCAAAGGAACTTTTAAGCTGACTCAGAAAGATGATGATGAAGATGAAGGATAGCAATAGAAAAATACATAATAGGGACTTCATATTGTCCTTTAAGAGCACTTTAGTAAAGAAACCATAAGCCTCGTGATATGGTATAGGGACATACTACATGGCATGGGAAATATTGTAAAGTTGAAGAGAACTGTTTGGATTCGTCCACTTCCCTTTCTTTAAAAAATACTAAATTGGAAAATGTGTACTCATACAAAAGGTTCTTGGAATTTGTGGTGGTTTATTGAAAGCTAAATAAATAAATAAAATTATCAGATCAGAAAAGATATGAAAGGTCATTGTGAGTAAAAAATTTCATATGTTTCTGTCATAAACGTACGCACATAATATCGTAATAATAATACTAACATAACTAATTGTGATGTGATTGCTGCACCATGCAATAACAGCATAGGTATGTACTTACTTTACTTAGGGAGCATTACTTGCAAGAAGAAACGACAAATGGAAGTCTTCTTACTGACTTACCTTGAGTTTGAAGGACCAGCAAATTAAAAAAGTCATTTTGGCAAATGTATGAAAAAGGTGAAGTCACTCAAATCAAAAGGAGGAACTAACCATTACATATATACCTAGCTAGTTGGTTGTTGGTAGGTAGGTAAAACAAAGTGCATTGAAGAAACGATTTTTTCATATAGAATGGAGTGAATGGTGATTTGCTAAAAAAACGCCCTGTGCAAAGTAAAGACAAAACAGTTTTTTAATGTCTTTAATGCTTCTTGGCATTCCTGCATTTTTTAGTGAACAGTTCATATTCATTAGAGCAGTCTGTTTGGTCCCTGTTCTTAAGAAAGTCAACACCTTCTCAGTATTTTGACATTTTTTGGAAACAGAAACCGAATTATAATTGCAATCATTCCTTTTTAATAGGTAAACCGAGTGCTCATTAATATAGATGTCAACGGGAAGAGGATAGCTAAACGTATGCGGGGAGACATCAAGTAATTGTGAAGACCTAACCATATTGCGTACATCGTAAGAAGAAGTAGAGGAAGAATACATGTGTGTGCGCTCTTTGCTGTGAATCAAGTTAACTGTTCAATGTATTAATGTCAATCTGTGTGACAAGTAGTTTGAGATTGGAATCTGTAATAAGAGGATTATCTGAAAGTGGAGGAGCCACTTGAAGCATTATACTTGACTGAAAAGCTAATTGGATGCCTGACCGTGTGCTGCTGAACATACCGGGATAAATGAGAGAAGATTAAGACATACATTTGTCGTCTTTCCGCTAGATTATGTAATAAATATTCAAAATATGGTCTGATTTGATCGTCATATATACTTTACGAATATACTCTCAAGCAATCTACAGTATTTTTGATAAGACTGCTGCACTTACAAAGCAACGAACATTTACCATATGTCTACCTCACTCTATTTATTGTGCTGACGAAGAATCCAACAAATAGTTTACAACAGGGAAAAAATTTGCGAAAGTAATTCAGTTTTTAAAATCTCTTTTCATATTTTCTCGGAAGTTTAGGAAAAAAAGTGGTTATAGTTTAACGAAGTTGTTTGTAGGGGTAAAAAGTGATCGACATATTGTTCGTAAGCGTAAGTTTTAATTGGAAACGGAAACAACAATTAACTCACAAAACAGTGACCATGATGGCTGCACCAACTTCCGTGGTTGTGTTGGACCGTGGGAACAACACAACTTGTACTATAAACTTGCATGGTAAGGTTTTGCCTGATAAAGATTTATGCAGATGCTATTGTACAGCAGCATAGCTGATTCATATTTACTTACCGAATATCTACTCATGTACTTTCCCCTTTGTGGTGAAAGTTACCCGGTACTGACAGCCGCATGATAAAAAAAATTATGTATATGTAGGCTGATGTGTATTTGGATTTTATGTGTATCATTTTTAGGGGCTACTGTCGTATCCTGGCGAGTAAACAACCAGGAACAACTCTTTGTCTCAAAACAAGCCCAGTTTGATGGGAAAAAACCGATCCGGGGTGGGATCCCATTTGTTTTTCGTAAGTGACACGTAGATAAGGGCATAAAAAGGAGTTGAATTGTACGAGTGATATAGTTAAGCAATGGGAATAACACGTTTGATCCTATTGTTTCTTGCGTAGCCCAATTCGGACCATGGAACTACGGACCACAACATGGATTTGCAAGGATTATCCGATGGACGTTAGAGAAAGCCCCTGAACGTCTCCCATCTGGGGACGTGGAAGCTGTGTTTTCTTTAATGGACAGTGATTTTACTAGGTCCATGTGGAATTTTCCGTTTAGGCTAACTTACCGGTATCTAAATTACATCTAACGAGTTACTTTTTGACGTTTAGCAAAAGTCAAACATGCTTTATTTTTCAATTATTATTTTTTACTCGTAGGTTGATTCTCCGTGAGAAAGAATTGCATTTTAACATTTGCGTCTACAACCCCAGCAAAGATCTCACATTCAGCTTCAACCTTTTGCTCCACACCTATTTCAAATGCCCTGATGTACGTCGTTGCCAAATCACAGGCCTTCATGGATGCACATTCATCGATAAGGTATGTACATATCCACTCCCGATAGGTCTACTGTACCCGATTGATTTTTATAAGAAAATTTTCGTCTCTCCTGCAAAAAAATCTCCTTCGTTCATGCTCATACAAAAGGAAATTAATCACATTGGTATGACGTTGGAATGGTGTGGGCATGGTGGAAATGACATTGATTGATGACGGCATCTAAAGAATAGGAAAAAAGAATAAATTTTTTTCTACCCTTCTTGTATATTAAAAGTGGTTGGACATCATCTCGTCGGAGACTAAAGCGGAGTATAATGGTTTGCAATACCTTTTTTTGTTCTTTTTTCCTTTTCCCGATTCGTACAGACAAGAGACTCGACAATTTACCAAGAGGCCCGAGACGTAGTCACGATAGGGGAATGGACTGACCGAATTTACCAAAATACACCACAAGAGCACATTATTACGAATGTTGTTTCCGGCCGAAAAATGCGCGTCCAAAAGTATAATTTCCCGGACACAGTCATTTGGAATCCGTGGGCTGAGGGGGCCAAGGAAATCGCCGACTTTGGAGATGACGAGTTCCCAAATATGGTGTGCTTGGAGGCGGGACATGTCTCAGCACCGGTTATACTCCTTCCTGGAACTGCTTTCGAGGCTTCACAAATTCTTCAAGTCATGTAAAAACAATCCATCCTCACTTTCTCTTTTTTTTCTCTTTTCCCCCTTTTAAATCGTAAATTATATTTTTCCAAGAAATTATTTAAAGAGAGAATTTATTTATGTTAACTTAATTCGTAGTCACATTACTAATCCCGTTATGAAAGGGTTTATAGTTTGAAAAATTTACTAATTACTAAAAAAAAACTCTTTTAATCTTTTTCGTTATGAAAGTATTTACTTTTACAATTGATGGATTCCAATCTCCAATTATTATTGTTTTTCTTGGATTGTTTTTCAGAGTGGAAAACAGTGAAAGGAAGAAAAACTTTAGAAGCTAAAAATGAGCAGAACAGTTTCAATGATTTGCAATGATGGAAATGAATAAAGCAATAATGAACATGAGAAAATTCACTTAAGAATTACACTATACATTAAACATGACAGCAGATTTTTTATTTTACAATAAAAAGAGTTATTTCAATTTTATTTTCAATTTTACTAAATAAAATAGTTACAAAAATATACTCAAGATAAATTTTTAAGCAATGGAAGCAATAAGTAATTTACAATACAACTACCTTTTTGTATAAAAACATAAGCAAAGAAACAGAATGTATATATTGCAGAAAGTATGAATATAAAATGTAGCATGTAGTCGATATTTAAAAGACTTACTCTTGTCAGAGGTGTCCAATTTATTACCGTACTGATTTTATTACTATGTGTATTGTGAAGTTGTGTGTAGTTTTGACAGTAAAATCTGTAACTTGTAAAGTTCGGTATATAGCATGTAGTTAATTATTCAGAAACAAGTTTACCTCAGCAAAATTATGAAACTAGAAGAGAAAGTACTGTAGCATTTACACTTATTGTTCTTGTCGGTACAATTAGGTTTTATAGCATGGTTTAAGGTTACTGTTTGTAAATCAGTTTAAAATGCTTTCTCCGGGCCTTCTTTTTGGCTGACTGGCAATTATTCATGTAAAGTTTTTTATAAAAAAAGTATCCGGTCCGGTAAATAAAACTAGCTACAATTTTATGGATGTAGGAATTAGGAATAGTCATAATTTTTCAAAGCTTTAAACGTATAGTTAGGTACATATTTCGTATGTACTTTAGTGAAACAATGAATGACTCAATCAACCAAAAATACTATTTCCTTTCTAATTGTAAAAGGTGTTCAAATATTCAAGCCTTTGCTAAAAAAATGTCTTCAATAATATATTCTCCAATACATACATAAAGTGAAAGTGTGGGAATTTTAGTGAAACGCAATCGATAACATATTTAAATATTTTGCCCAAGCCTAGCACTACATTACTCTAAGCTAAGCAATTATAATATTGCATTCTGTCGTGATTTAATATGGAAATTCAAATCTTTCAGTATTGGTAAATTAAAGGATATAATTAAATATAGCTGAATAATAAATTAATGAACAAGTATTCTTATGCCTATTTAATTTAGAAAATTGAATTGTTAATAAGTTAAATTTCACTTCAAAACTATATTGAATAGTAAACAAGCAATGGGATTTGCTCATAAAAGAAACATTTGTTATAAATCAGTTCGTTTAAAACACTTAAGATTATTTAGGCATCCCCGTGTCGTATGGTTATCCACTTGGTTGATAAACGACCGTGATGAAAGTAGTCTGTCGGCCTTAAATACTACTGCATGTGAAACCTTCACCATTTATACCGGTAAAAATGTAATTATTTTTGTAGAGTTAGTGGAACGAGGTTACATGTAAATGAACAGATTGATTTTTTAGTTCGGTTTATAAAAAGTTATGTGTATGATTCTCCTTAGTTTTGTAATGTCTATTATAATACCATATACATTATTACCATCAATAATGACATTTTAAAGTTCCTCTGTAATGGATAATCGTAAATTTTACAAGAAATCTTTTGAAGGTACTAACTACATCACATGATGCTATCCTTAAAAAAATCATTCTACTGTACTGTTCGAAATGTAAATAAATTATATGCAAGCTCCTATGCATTAAGTATGTAAATTAAATGAAAAATTATGATTTCAAGGGTTAATCAAATAAAAAATGTTTTTTTTGTGAAAAATTACAAATGTTGAGTAAGTAAAAATGAAAGTGTGTTATTTATGTAACTTCAGGTTCACAAAACTTTGTTCCGTCAGTTCACAGTTCAAATCAAAATTTTCAAGCTTGGTCCCACACACCCGACATCTCGCTTGATGGAACGAAACGACTTTACTTCCCCTGATTTTGACAAATTGAATTATTAAATGTACTGAATTATTCTAATTTAATTTAAACAAGACAACCGTCTAGTTTTGGAAAAATAAATAAGAACTGTATTTATTTCTGGGGTGAAATGATTTTGCATCGCTTTCACTTGCGTTACAAGTGAGTCGAATCAGTTTTTAGTAATTAAAAAATTGCAATAACCTTTAATGGATTAATGATACGTTTATAACGCAGTTTAAAAAAGTAACTTTTATGGTACAACCAATTTCATTGCTAATTTATTTCTTACGGAATGATGCAGATCATACTCGATCTTGAGCTATTTAAAAAAAATAATGTTACGTTTTCCATTTCATTGCAAGTTCGTAATTTAATTTATTTTTTTCTCTTTCTTTGATCATTCAGCTATGACATTCACATTCAACGTTTTGTTTCTACTGCTGTACCTTATAGACTTCAATGAAATGTGCATGCTATCCTCCCGTTTGACGCACCAAACCACGGTTTTTACACGGTTGAGAAAATTTATGTAGGCATTCCCAAATGAAATTATCCGGCCAAAAGCATATCTGTCTTGTATCTTAATGGCTTACAAGTTACAAGAGCTAATTTTGGCTTCAATCAGGAGCCAATGAATGGCTAATATTAACATCGCATCCATTCTTACGTAGACCAGACGAGTAGTACCCACTAAAAAGGTTAACTTGGCAAAAATAGATGAAAGCAGAGATTAAATAAAAATCGCTCGAGTCATTTTTAATAGTCTGTACATGGTCATTTTATTTTTTTGCAAAGTGAAAACATCCCTATCCCTGCATCCATGCATGCATATTAAGGAAAACGCTTTAAAGTTTGGTTCGAATAAAAATTTAATATATGGTCATTCCGCACAGTAACGAACAAAAGATGAATGTCAATACCTATGCAATAAATTCAAATCTCTGCCTGTTATCGTCCCGTGTATTATGACAGGGCTATAAAAAACTAGTTAAACCGTGTCATGCTGATTATTCCGCGATATGATAGGACAGGATCATGAAATAAATCTTTTGATTCTGTTTTTCCCATTTCATAATTTAAAAAGGTTAAATTAGCAACAGAAAAAAAAATCAGCGCAGATTCTCTTGGCTCCAACCTCTAAAATCCGTATCATTCATACCTACTCCAACCCAAACCTCGTTTGTTGTTTGCTCTTCAACGGAATGAAAAAATGAACAAAGATATTTAGCAGAAAAGACCAACCGTTGAAAATGCAAAAGATGGCATTTCACGGAGTCTTCTTGTCTTGTAAAATAATTCCCATGTAGGAGGTTGCTTTTCCGCTGCTTCTTCTTCCTGTACCAAATACAGTTTGATGCTTCTTCTACATAACCTACCCAGCAGTCTTCGGGTTGTCTTCAGAACTAGAAAAGGTATCATCGCCAGCTCCATTACCAACTGTAGACACGGCACATCCCATACTAATCAAATCAGCTTCCTCTCTATCCTCCTCCTTTTACTTGTACGCTTACTTTTCCCAAATCACAATCTCATTACGTTGGATTTCATGAAAAAATAAAAACGCAAACCCAGAATTACTCAATCCCATTTGTACTTAAATGAACCGTCTTTCTCCTTTTCACTCTTGGTCTGCCGGGGCTGGCTGGGGTCAAGCTAACAGGACTACTGATTCTTCTTCAATCCTAAACTCATTTAATACAAATAGGTATGTTCATTCCATTTATTCCTAAAGTCATGTAAGAATTAAACCTTACTCGTGATACTCACACACGGACGAAGAAAGGAAAGGAACATGAAAGCTCATTCAGCTCAAATAGTCCTTTGAGCTCATGGTTATTTACTCTCCTCCTCGTAATATCAGATCCGCATCATCATATTCTTATGGTTAAACCTTAACTCTTCTTCCTTTAGTACCTTTTCGATTCGAGGTCGGTTCTTCGGTCGTGGTGTTCCATACTTTTACGTGCTTTACTTATGTGACTTGTTTATACGATGAAATGCCTACATACGCAACGCTTTTGCTTGTAAGCAGCATTATTTTATGTGATGACAAAAACTTTGAGGATTTTGCAGCAACACCCAAAGACCAAACTCTAACTCTATTCTATGTTGAGTTTCTTTACACGCTTATGTATCGTTTTCCCTTCCATATCTTTGCAGAGGTATTTTGTATTATATAAATGTACATTTCCACATACACCTCTCCTCTCTCAACCAATATCATTTTTAACGCATTGGCTTTTCTTCTTCACACAAGCTATAAAGGGGGTACACCGATAAGGATAATACCGAATGTGTAACGCAACATTACTAATTTTCCTTACCACCGCCTTTGCCAAATCAACTATGGAGTATTTTTTACCGACACAAGGACTCAATGTATGTTGACGTAACTCGTTTCTCCACAACTAGCTCTACTGATGAGGATGAGACAGTTTAAGGAATATTGAAATCCTAATCCTGAATCACTCTCTGTATTTCTGTTTGTTATGTTTTCTCGTGAATGTTTATGAGTTTAAGCTGTTAAATCTAACACTACTGTTTATACATAAGACATAAACTAAACTTGACTTTTCGGTGTGGCTCATTCTTTCACACACACACTAACATTACATCACATTCACATCCTTCCACAACAGATCTAAACTTTTACAGAAAAAAATTTCTTACAAGTTCTGCTTCCATCATAGAAACCCTGCCTATGTCTATTCTTGCAAAGAAAAAAATATTGCGGCTGTTGGTCAAAAAACATGATTTCTTAAATACTTGTTATGTGCATACTATAATATAACCCATGAATGGATATGGCTACGATTATATGCTGCAATACCTAAGGAAGTAAGTAAATGGAAGTGTTTTCATTTCATCTTGTGCAAGCATAAACCAACCAAGCTGGTTAACAATTTTTTTTCACTTCAAGTCAAGTTCCATCATCTATCCATCCATAAGAAAAATAAAATTCATGAGAGAATATATCGGATCTAAAAGGATGAGAGAGGATACTGCTTACTTGCCACCAACAAAAAAATATTTTCTTCGAGGAGTTTTTTTAAGACAAGACAGTAAAGACGTACCTTCATTTATAAAATGGATTGTTGCTGACAGAGAGCAATAAGATATATAGCCGGATTGTATAAACTCAGCAAAATATCTTTAAAAACGACGACGGGCTGAACTGAACACTGCGAAACAAGTATAAAAAAACTATCATCGGTACCTATATAACTGACGAGAGTGAGTGAGTCGAGTAATGGTGGATCTCCTGCAAAGTTTTTTGAAAAAATAATAGTGTGTGTGACTTGTGTGAGAGATGAGATGATCAACATGATATTATCATGAATATGATGATGATGAGTCGAGGATGAATAGGATGATGCTTTTGAATAAGAAGTGAAAAAAAAAGGTAAGATAAGTACGAGAATCATCAGCATAATATTCATATGCATACTCACTCACATATTTATATGTAGGGAAAAAAGTGCATGCGTTACGTATCGTAGATTTAAGCAAACATCATCAGAAAAAACCGTAAACTTTCAGTCATTCAGATTCAGATGTCGTAAAAAAAGTGAATAGTTTTTTGTTCTTGAGGAGGAGAGGAGAATGTGCAAAAACATAATCTGACGGGGAAAGATAGATAAAGTAGTTATTGTTGAATGGAGGGAATACCTATAAAAAAGGGTTAAATAGTTGCTTTATCACAATTTTTTATGTAAGAAGAAGGGGTTGGAAAGGGTGTATGATTGGTGAACTATGAGGAGAATATTCAAATCATAATGGTCAAGTCAAGATTGGTGAAATCATAATACAGTCACTAATCACAGAAGTAAATGTCTTGAGTCAAGTAAAAGTGCAGTAAAAAAAAATGTTTAAGTGGCTATTCAGACTCAGACATGTTTTGCATTAATAAAAAGATGAATAAAATACCTGGTTGGCTGGGGAGAACAGAGAACCTTACTATATTAAACTGTCTAATATGCCATTAATATCTGTCTGTTCTGTTGTTGTCTTATCAGGAGTTCAACGGTAGATTGATTTAGGATGAATGCTGGCTTAACAATACATAAAAGCTATATGTATGAGCTTATGGTTTTAGTGCAGTTTTACTTATCCGAGCCAATTTATGATTAGGAAAAAATCTTACGAATTTTATTAATTAATTATAGATGATATATCTGTGTAAACAGTGTGAACTTGCCTATGTGTTGTTATCTTCGGTAATAATGCACATTTATGGGTATTTAATTGTTGGGAGCTTGAGAACAAGCGGTGCAGTGGTGCGGAGTTTGAGGGACTGCGTCTTTTCTGCTTATCAATAATTAAAAGTGTGTAAGCATCAGCAGAGGGTTGGGTGATTCTGGGTGGGAGCTATACCCATCGTAAAAGAGTGAAATACTGATTTGATAAATGATGAATAATGATGTGAGTGTAAATGTAAAAAATTATCGTGAAAGATATTGTTAATGAGTAGGTAATTATAATTATGTACACGAGTTATGTTAATGACATACATAGTAGTTTTTGTTATCCCTATGTATGTAGTGTAGTAAAGTTTAGTAAAGTTACGTGGTAATTGAATGGAACAACAATGGAAGGCGTGTGCCGTGCCATGATATTTTGTACGTACGACTTATATGCATAACACATAATGCATAATAGCACTTAGTTAGTTTAGTTTAGTTAACTTAAAAGTTACTATTTGTGTGCGTGCAGTCAGCAGTTTAGCTGGCCGGTATACAGGAGTATAATAGGAGAGGAAAAATAACCAATACAATCGAGGCGACTGTATACCTTATTTTTTTAAAATCATTAGTTAAATGTTTTTCATTGTTTTGGATGGTGCTAGTGCTAATTTCCAAAAAAAAAATACTCCTCCCGTGATTTTCTTTTAAGAAAAAAAAACGGAAACTAGTCACATCATATCATAATAGTAGATGAGATGACAGATGACAATGACATGCGGTAAGGAAAATCTATAAATTGTTCATAATCTTACTGCACTAATATATAGTGCACCGTTCCAGACGTCGTCTTTGTTTTATTACGTGATCAAAAAGTGAAAATAAAGATTTTGGAGGCGATGATGCCAGCAAACACCAAAGGGAAGTTAGGATTTAGATAGGATATAGTGTAGTAGTGGCGGCACTATGTCTAGTTTTTGCAGTGCATTTAAGTCACGTGAATTGTACACACGGCGGGTGATTGTCAATTGTCAGGTTGATATAATATTTACATATTTACTATTGACAAACTCAAAATTAGATAAGAATTGCATGAGCGATCATATATTATATA
>JAQGAI010000261.1:0-23248 GCA_034696905.1 Lepidocyrtus violaceus | reverse complement strand
GCTTTTGTATTGTACTTGAAAGTTTTTCCTCTTTAAATATTAGAAGTACCTATAGAATGTATAGGAGGTTCGGCATGCATAAATACGCAATTTTTTGCCCTTTCTCGCCCTAAACAATTGGGTGTGCCTTTTCCTAGATTTTTTTCTTCTTCTCCACAGAACAGTTTTGTTAAAAGGGTTTTATCGTAAGAGTATCAAACCAAGAAGGGTCTCAAATATTCAAGAGGGTCTATTAGGCAAAATACAAAATGGTTAGAGGAAGAACCATACATCCTTGTTAAACTGCTCCTCACCCTTTTTTCGCCGTTTGGAATAATGGACAAAAGGAATCCGTTCTGTTGTGAAGGAAAAAAATGAAGAGAATTATGCAAGAATGGATATTTTCAGATTGAAATAAAAAACCTGGTGATGTTTATAAAGGAACAAATCCTCAACCAAAAATGGTTCTTCCTGGGGAAAGTGCAGAAGACCCAAAGGGACTCCAAGCAAACCAAATAAGTACACAATTCAGTAACTCTGCTTGAAGTAAGTGAATGCATGAGAGTTTCTCTCTGTGCGGAAAGTACACTTTCTCCACAATGCCTTTTTCTTGTCAAGGTGTCAGGATAAAAAAAAAACTTTTTGCAAATAAGGACCTTTATTGGCAACTTCACTTCACACACGGAAGGAAACCAAATCTGACTTAAAAGGGTCATGGTGTGCAAACACGGCACGGAGGCAAGATTTCTTTTCAGAGAGGAAGGAGGAGTTCTTACATGAGCATTTTTGCATTTTATGGAAAACGGTAAAAAAAAGAAACCACAAAGTTCTGCGTGCATTCCCTTTTCTTCCCTTTTTGTAGCTTAATAAAAAAGCACCATTTGGGCTGGATACAAAAACAGCTGATGCAAGCATGTAGGCAGCCATAATTTGGTACATGTTTAAGTTTAAAATGTTCTTCCGTAGTTCAATTTTTCCCCTTCCTTGCATTTCCTCCTTCTAAAAAGTTGGAAAAAGAAAGGGAAAGCGTATCACATATCACTGGGATGTCTAATACATATCCGGAGCGTGTAGTTATTTGCTGGTTTTGCATATTTATCGTACATCATATAGGTAGCTAGCTATCCGTCTGTAGGAATTTTCTATTCATATTATTTTCGTCTATTATTACCGCATCAAGATAAGTAAAGCTGAGTAAAAAGTATTGCTAACTTTAGAATAACAATGGAGAATGTATTATGGAAATTCATTATTTTATAGTATATTGCCATAATGGGGAGGGATAATGCGGGCTAAGCAAAGAAAAGAAAAGCCATTGGCAATTTGCCATCACCTTTTGCAAACAGGATAGACAAACAATATGCTAGGCAAACATTGCATGATAAGATGGTGTAAGTCTGCCACACAGCATAGCAGTGATGTAATTCAATAACGTTTTTTATTTGGAAGTGCACGCATAGACTAGCAAAAGAGGAAGTAAATATAAAAGCTTTGTCACCAGAAAGGAACGGAGTAAATTTAATATACATACCTCGTAGTAGGTAGCTGTAGCTGCGTTCTTCACTTAAACAATGAACTTTTTATACGTATCAACTACAGACGGGGTTAATACAGCCACAACTTGGTAGTTTTAAAAACCGACAGATACGGAACATCTTTAAGATCTTTGAGTCGGAATTTTAAAGAAAGTTTTAATTTTTTTTACAAATTATAGTAGTATTTATTGCATTTTATGGTAGATAATTTTAAGTACAAAATTATCGTATTTATTTCCAATCAGCTTGCAAAGGTATGGCTTGCAAAATGAAACAAAAAACTTACAGAAATAAATATTCTCCCATTCATACTTGGATTTTGAATATGTAGTCTTTTCACTTCAGCTAAACAAAAATCCGTAAGACCATTCATCATACAAGAACAATATAATGTAATAGAAAAGTTAAAACCTCATGTCCACCCAACCTTCTACGCAAGATAACCCAAAACTTCGCGTAGACTTTTATATCATCGCCATCATTAGATTACATCATCGCAAAAGATTTCTCATCCCGACAAGAGAAAAAGTGAGGTATGAGCTTGTATAAGTTCTCACTCACTCGACGCTTGCTCTTTCTCGAGTAGACAACACGAATTACGATGATGATGATAGTTATGGTCATGGAGGTAGGATGATGGCAATGATGACTACGATCATGATAATGTTGCAGGATCGGTGCAAGTATGCATGAAGCCGGAGAGAGTTGGATCAGTGGTTACATCATGTCTCTATTTTTACTGAGGAGAAAAAGTGCAGTGCAGAAAAAAAAGTAACTTTTTTTCTTTTTAAGTTCACTCCACTTTATTCTCTCTTTACTTTATCCAGTCAGGCTTATACAATATATAGTTATTGAAGTTGAGCCAACCAACGAGGCAACTAACTTTTCGACTTTCTCTTTTTGACTCTTATTCCCTGCTCTTGGGGATATAAGAAATGTAAATGGTTGGGAAAGTAAGAGAATGGAGGAAGAGCAGGATGGGGAAATCTTAAACAAGATTTCAAAGTGGAGAATAAACTTTTTGTTGTGCTTTTTTTGAGGGAACAAGATTTTTCAGGAACATCTTATTGTTCACTGAATAAAAATAAAATCTGCTGTTTTTCAGCCCTACCCTCTTCCATTTTTATTCTTGTATGAATATGTATGGAATGGACCTGGTGGGGGAAGATACGAGTTACATATTTATGCATGTACCTTTTAAAGAAAAACATTGTTTTCATGGGAAGGGGAATAAGAATAAGTACAAAAAAACATTTGAAACATTCAAGCCTAATTTCTCACCCGGGGACCTTGAAAATCCTCTCACGCTCTAATAGCTATTCCTGATCCGACCAATTTTCTTTTGACTTGCTAATGTAAAAATCTCCTTTTCTTCGACTGACTTAATTCTGTTATTTGAGGGACTCCGTTTCCCGTTATCTCCTCTGGGTGAGCATACAAAGACTCAATTATGGAAACGGTGCATAAACCCTATAAGAATATCCGAGTCAGCAACCTGAGTAGGTAGCTAGGTTAGATGTTATGGTCGGGAATGAAACTCGATGCGTATCAAAATCTAATTTTCGATTGTGTTAATTGGCAAGAGAGAATGGTGGAATAGTAAAAGGGAAAGTGGGATGGTAGGTAATGCAGTGGTCTGGTAGTGGAGAAGGTTAATAGGTTTGGCAACAATTTTCTTACTTCATTTTCTATATCTACCTATAGGTATATGCATTTCTTCCCCGAAAATAGTGCAATCAGAGTGAGGGAGTGAGCCAAAGCCACAAAGATCCCCTTCATCTTTAGAATACTTATTATCAAAACCGAGCAGCAGCATCAGGAAGAAGCAGCATACCAACATCACCAAAGAAAATGGAGTTGGGGGAAATGTCCTTAATAATAGGATTATACAATAAAAACATTTCCCCTCCTTTATAATTACGTCGTACGAGTAGACTGCACTCAACCCTCTTGAAGTGCTTTTTCCCTACTACTATAATAATTTTCTTGCCACTTCACTTCAGGATGATGTGATGTGATATTATGCACTGTGATGCAGCGCAACCTTCCTATCAGGAGAATGCATTTTCATTTTGATAGACTGGAACCGTTCCATTTAACACCCGACAGGATGACGGCCAACCAATAAGCCAATTTAAACTTATAACCTTTTTACAATTTAAACGAGTAGAAATTCGAGTAGCGCCATTATAAAATGGGCTCTGGAACGATAAGATTTTTCTTTCTTGTTACTATTTCCATAGATCAAGTCATGTATAAGGGGAAAGTTAAGCATACATACCTACATATAGCTGTATACAAGTCTAACAAGTCTAGTATTTTTAGTAGGATTATCGACTTTTACTGTTTTCTTTTTTGTTAGTAGAGCTATCCACAATAGTTAGCTGGAATTGTTCGGATATAAAATTATATAGAGATGGATGCTTGTAACGGTAACCCCTATATTAGGCATAGCAAGTGTGGAGCACTATACTTTGTTCAAGTTTCCAAAGATTGCATTTTGGACTCGATTTAATACCTTCTATCCTCTTATATTCCGTCCGGATTTTCCCTTCAATCAAATGGCGTAATGGAGTTCATTTTAATTCTCCTCCCCACTTTACGTATATAATAATGCATATCTAAATCCGTCCTTGAAAAAAACCCACGCTGTTTTATATATCACTTTGGCTGCCAGTCTAACTTCAATCCATGCCCATCCGCCGAGTCGTCAGTCAGTTCAGTACTCTCCTTCCAGTGCTTATCAAGTTTCGTTTTTTATACTCTTACAACAATTCCACTGGCTTTGCAGCCTTCGGATGTCGACGGCGGCGGTTTGAGAAAGGGAGATATTTATGTGTGGATTGTACGTGTAGTGTGTAGTGTTTGCTGTCACACTTCCTCTTTTCAAAAGGCTTAAAGAATAAAAAAGGACGGAAGAGGAAGCCAAAAAAGTATAATGCAAGCATTTAAGTAAGTGAAAGGATATCACAATCCCCCTCCGCTCCACCGACAACCCTCCTCCTCCTCTACTTACTTTCCAATATCCTCTCTTTCTCTTGGAGTAGTTCTTTACATTCCATCAATCGTGTCAGCTTTCATGCCTACGCGAAATGATCACAAGGCTGAATCTATATTACAATCATTTATTCAAGTAAAGAAAACGGGATAAGGAAATGAAGCCTTTTTCGACAGTTTTTGTGTGATCCTTCGTCGTCATCATCATCAGTTTGTGCATACATTCTTTTCACAGGAAAAATAGTCTTCTTTGTGAAGGCAAGCACTTCCGGTTGATACGGGCGTCTGTCTCCCTAAATTCTGTCGTTTCGTTTTTCACTTGGGATTTCATTTTTTAAGTGAATGGATGAGCTTTGGTTGGGAATGACGAAATCGGAGAGCCAAGACGAGTTTGACGATAAAGTGGATTGGATGAGAAGGATTCAAAGATCTAACATAAATTCTTTCTTAAGTTTTGAGCTGTATGCTGGAATCGATTCTGATTTTGAACTTGAAGTCGTACGCAGGTTTTACAGTTGAGTTATGCATTTGAGCAGAGGGAGCGGATGGCCGCACATACCCTGTACAAGTGTAAAACAATGAGGAAATTAGATAGTTCAAGGAAATAAAATGCAAACTTTTGAACATCCATGGATTTTTTTTAGAAAAGAATCAAATCAAGAAAAGGACAGATTTCATATGCAAACATTTTTTAAAATAAAACTACAACTTTGATATTTGCATTATCATTATCATTCCTTTTCTTCGATTTAGCATGTCACAACTGAATGTGAATCGAACGCAAAATGTCCAAGGAAAATGCGCTGAGCTTTGCATTTTTACTCTATCCATGTTACGCACGCATGCACTTTTTTTCTCTTTCCAAGTGTCAAAGACAGTAAATGTGAAGTGTTTCTTTTTATATCAGCTGCCATGTTCAATTTGGTGAAATTTGTTTGAAAAAGATGGTGATCTGCACATTTTTCCCGAAGACAACGATACGGATATAGATATGGCTGAATATCTAAATGTCACGATAGGATGCACTCACGCATCATTCACAGTGCCTAGCAGTGCGAAATCACTTCATAAATAGAACCGTAGAAAAGTAAAAGTTTCTTTTGTGCTTCAAAGGCCTTTGTACTGCAATTCCTTTCCATCTCCTCAACTATTCTACAAAACGACTATGATACGTGTAATATTTATATTTTGATTGCATCTTTTGTAGGATGTAGACAGACTCACTTAACCCTTTCCCTACGATCCAAACACTGAGGTTCTACGCAACTACATTTATTACAAAAAGATAAGTACATATCCCACTGGTAACCCTTACAAAAATGGCTAAAAATGACAGAACTGAGTGCGTAAGTATTTTTCCCAGAGCGAAAAGTAAGAGAGGAAGAGAGGTTCTCACTGGCGATGAGGAAAAAAATGTTTTTTTTTTCTTCTTCCCTCTTTTCTTTTTTTCCACTTCTCCCGTTCCTCATGGGAAAACAGTGAAAATAGTGAAGTAATAGTAATGCCCGCATAACTATTATTTGCTGGGAGATTTTTTCCCTCTTTCCAGTCTCAGCAAGAGTCCAAGTTTAAAATTGAACAGGCATGAATGATACGGTTATTGTCTTGCTTTTTCCTCTCTTTTTTCTTCATTTCTGCCTGTAGCAATGCTAATACTACTCTGCAGTCATATAATGTGGAGTCCCTCTCTTTATCCCATTACAATTCTTGCTGCATTTACTTCTGTGAAAAATACGATTCTTCCTCACTTTCTCCTTGCATGAATGCTTTCACCAGACAGACAGGAAAAGGGGCTCAAGCAATCCTACCTTCCCGGTTTGTGCAGTGCAGTGTTTTAAGAGAAGGGAAAATTGGACGGATGAATATGAACTTAATATGATGCACGAACAAGTAATAAAGTATGCATGCGAGGTTACGCACACGCATTTATTTTTTCCACATCCAAGTCATTGGATTATGTTCATTTTATGAAATATTGCATAGCTGGAGGAGGACATAGTGTCATTGCGTCGGGATGAAAAAAGGGAGAAAGTAAAATGTGTAATATCTAATGTGCACATACATTATATTGCATTACATTACACCACATTTAGTCTGAATCTAGAAGGGAAAAGCGGGAAACGGAGAGAGAGAAGAGAGGAAACAACAAAATATAAAAAATGAATCGAGTGCATGCAATTTTACGCAGGACAAGTCTTTACATCCCGGCTCAATGAGTTTTTCCCTCTGACAGTAACGCACTTTTTATATTTTATTAGAAGAAGAGCAAGCAAAGCAAAAGGGTTTTCCCTTAACCCTATCTCTCCGGTACAAACAGACAACAAAATTGTTTGTTTTTTGCTTTTTCACTTTACACACTTTTCCCTACTACTATCATTATCATCTTGTTCTATTCCGGACTCCGGTTTTATTTATTTTCATCCGCTCATATACAAGAATGGTTAATGTTCTGTTGTTATTGCGTATTTACAATGCAACAACTTACGCCATCATCATCGTCCCAAAAGCACCAAAAGCTGGAAATGGCACTTTTCCCAACACAGAAGAAAATTTTATCCGGGGTATTCTATTCTCTCCTCTGTACGAAATGAGATTACTGGATGTCAAGTGCAGTGCAGAGGATGCACTCAACCGCCCAGCAACAGTCAAGGCTTAAACTCTCAGTTTGCGTGGTATTTTTTTCCATTCTGAATATTGAAAATGAGATGGCTGAAATGCAATACATAATCCATAAAAGGGGCTATTTTCAAATGCTCTTAAAAAGGGAATAATGCCGTTCTGTTAGCTGAACGTTTTGGGGTTTCATGAGCGTACACATAAGCACCTTTTGGGAGCTCCAATTACAACTTTAATTTGGCCGGTGTCTTTTACAGTGTCTGAGAAGAGGCATCACACTCCAACGATCTCATTTCAACTCATTTCATTAAAACTTGATGATAACAACAACGGCGGGAATGATGATGAGCCTGATTCTGATTATGAAACAAAAAGGTGGACGTAGAGAGCGGAAATGAGACAGACAGACAAAAGACTAAAGAAGAGGAGAAATTTCGATATATTATTTATGCATACGCTCGTGTTCACGACACTGCAAAATGAGAGTAAAATACGGAAAAGCATGCATAAATGGAATAAGTACCTTCCCTCCTCTTTCCATGTAAACTACTGGAAGAGAAATTTAGACAACCTGTCTGTATAGAACTGACGAATGAAAGTGGAAGAAAAGAACATTCATCCATTGGAGGAAGGAAAATCTCTGTCCTTGATGGTTCCTCTCCTTTTCTCCCTTTCAGGAAAGTCTAATGTTACATAAATAGCGATACACTAGCACAAAATAAAATTTGACTGAAATGTGAAATCCTCCTTCAACCGAGATAATTGTCACTGTACTATAAATATGTGCTTAATCACGTAAGCAGTAAACAAAATCATTAGCAGGATGCTTATATGCTTATGTAACGTGCATGATAATAGTCATGAATGGGACTTTTATTCCTCTGAACCCTCGTCTCCAGATCAAGGGATATGTATTTCCCAAACTCCACTCATGTGTTTATGCTGAGTATAGTAGTTTTAAAATGAGTGAAAGTGAAACTACATTCGAGGATTAATCGTTAGCCGAGTGCATTAACTAGCTTAACAAATAAACTGCTCGTTGGCTGTGGATCCCATTGCATTTCAAGTTTTCCTCTTTGTTCCTCACATGTTTATGAAAATAGCACTGGCATTGTGGTATCATCATCAGCAGATAGTTGGATGGATGAGTGGATTTTCCCTCTTCAAACAAAGATGTCAAAAGAGACAGTTTCGGAAGAACACGTAGCGTTAAATATGGTTCTCCTTTTCATACAGCATTTATCCTCAACTTTACTTTACTTTATTTTCAATGTTGGAAGTTTCCAGCTCACACTCCATCATTACTTATGCTCAAGTAAACTCAGACAAACAAAAAACGGCTGTCTCGACAGTTTGAAAAAGTTTTGTTTTCTATTTATCTTCCTTCTTGTGGAGGAACTGATCATATCATAATTATTTCACAGAAATGGTTTGGAACAATAAAAATGATGGTTGCCAACTCTAATTACCAGCAGACGCGTCAAAAATTGTGTCTAAGACTTGTCTCAATAGATGGATTGATAAACACTCGAAATAAATTCAATTTTGGATGCGGGTTGCTGTGTGTCAAAAAATATGAAAATGACAATGGAACATGAATGAAATGAAATTTGTCGGTGTTTTATTTTCAAATCTATGTTTGGAGAATCCACTCAAATTAGAATGTCTTTTCTTTTACTTCTCATAATAATACATGACAGACTATGAATTTTACATTATTAAAAATGCCATTCTTATATTGGGTTTCGGTTTCCTTTCACTTTTTTTATATTTAAAACTGCTCTCACTTTTTTTATTCCTTTTGTCTACCAAGTTTATTATGCCGGCGCGTGTGTAAGAAGAAGAAAACAAGTATACCATCTTATTTTCAATAACACTTCTATTTGTAGAGTACTCACTTATGAGAAAACTTTCCAGGAGAAAAAATATTTGACGAAGAATGAAACGAAGTTATGCGTGTGCTCATACTTTACTTTCTTCCTTCTCTTGAACTCATATCCATCCACTTGGGTTGGAATGGGCTGGCTATCGGCTCACCAACTCACTTCTCATTCCTCATAATAATAATCATAATAACATCACATCATTTCAAAAAGGAAAAAACTCCCACCAAGCCCATCATAGGAGGGTATAGGAAGGTGAGTTGAAGAAATGAAAGAACTCTACAAAAAAACTATTTATTTTCTGAGGAGTGGATTTTTTCTTCTCTCTAAACTTATTTTGCTTCTCACATTCCTCAGCTTTAAATGTGTTATGTTATTATCACGATCGGTTGGGTATTGAATTTGGATTGCTCGTGTCGTGTCAAGAATGAAAGTTCACTAAACATCTCATCTCACCCAAATAGTCATATTCATAACAAGAATGAATGAAATGTTCAGAGTTCAGATGCATTTGTCAGCCCAGGAGGATGGCGTTCCACCCATTCCATTTATATCCGACAATGTCTTATGATATGATATGATATTACTTTTAGTTTTATGTTGATGGCCCATCATCGTTGAATTGAATGTGCTTTAGTGTTTCGCACTGCACAACCCACAACTTCCATTTTGTTCGTTTTATCCAACAGAAAATTACTAGCGTGACAGGGGGTCAGAACCCAGAGGGAAATGGTTGGAAAAAAGAATCCAATCATAGTATCATTTCATCGCATTAGTATGAATGAAAACAAGTAAAAAAATGGCACAGCAAGTGGGAAAAGCGCATCACTCATCTCATCTCTCATCTTTTCATAAAGAGGAAAAATGTCCAAGAAAACAGACAAGGGCACAAGAAGATTAAGATCATACAAAGTACCTAATGTCTACTTTTTGAATGAAATACTACACTGTACGTACATGAATAACACAACTCCTCGAAGGAAAATGGAAAATAAATACAAAATATATTCAATTTACTCTGAAAGTTTTCATGAACTCACGCTCACTCTGTCATCTCCCCCGTCCAAAATGATTTCCTTGCTCATGTTAGCAACATGCTGGCAAGTAAAACAATAACTTACACATGGCTGATGTGGCTACCTACTTTGTCATAGTTTTCTCCATAATATGAATAACCACCATAAATACACATACCACCACCATCGCCGCCGCCAGTACAGCAACACCATCATCATTTAGTATGCACAAGTTTTCAACCCGCAGATAAAACTGTCATCTCAGCTAAACCATCCAATGGGTTGTGGAAATAATGGGAAAACTTTCCCACTTTTTTCCCTTCCACATGGAAATAAAAAAGTGAAAGTCCAGAAGGAAATCGTGTCAAGCTAAAATAAAAACTGGCGTAAGTACAACAAAATGGTGGTGGAATAAGGATGACGGGGTTGGTGATTTCTGTTTATTTTTTATTTAGTTAATAGTATTTATGCTCACTTGTAAGAAAAGTACGGGTTCCAATACATATTGACCGGAGTCTCTTGTACGCACCATGCGGAGAGATGAAATCATAAGTGAACTGACGAGGGACTTGACTCAAGTCTGTTTGATAGCCCATTTATGCCATTGTAACTTTAAACCATCTAGTGTTACACATATATTACCGCATATAGTGTCTGGTATAGGGAGAATCTCCACTGATGAGGGAGTCTGCAGTGCAGGTAAAACGGAGAAAGTTGGGGAAGTTTCGGAGGTTTTTCCAATCGAACTGTTATAAATAGAAATGGAAACAAGTACATAGATTGGTATTGCTGTTATTATTTTTGAACTTATCAACACGGTTATATTATATGAATGTGCATAAAACACAGTAGTTAGAATGAGAATCATGTGCAAAAGCCATTGACCAATAACGTGAAGGAGAGTTCAATTTTCGATTCCACTTCCGCTCTGTCTACACAACATATTACTTCGATAAGATACGATATTGCAGAAGTTTTTCCTTGAACTTATACTCTGAATGTGGATTTGATAAGTATAACACTATATGCTTAACCCAGCCGTGGTGATAGACATGTAGAATATTATTATTATTACAATTTCACGGTCTAACTTTCCCTTTTTCTCTCCCATGATATTAAATATACATAAGCTGAAATAAGGAAATCAAGACTTTTACACGTGAATCCCAATGAAAAGTTTTTTTCTTCCTTTTTCTTATCCCATTGGAAATGGATTCGTCGAATAGAAGAAGCTCACTCACAATCAGTAAGAGAAAATGGGGATACAAAAATTTGCTTTGTAATTCTTCCTGTTCCATGATGAAAAGAAAGTTACGCTCTTCCTGTGTATTATAGTAACTGGCAAAAACTCCACAATGGGGAAAAGCTCGGTTGGGGCATTTTATAATAGTATACAGTCCAAAAATCGGAAGTTTTCTTCAGCTGTCTTCCCTACCTACCTATTCATATAAGCACCATCATATAGTACCAATATCGGAACCAATGCGTAAAAACTATAAAAGAAAGAAGCAGGAAGTCTGGGAAAAGAAAGCACATTGAATAAGGTGGTGCAATCACTGGGTTATCCTACCTACCGCTTTATTATTGTAGCGTCATGTATTGAAGTAGAAAAATGCAACTATCGACATTTCCGTTCAGACTTTTTCCCCATGTTATTACCAAAGTGAGACTCCCTCGGCATTTTACTTTATGTGCATTTTACATGTAATGCAGGGAAATAAAAGTGGGGAAGTAAAAAGAATACCTACCTAGTTCCCTTATAAAAATGTACGCAGTCATATAGTGTAGGTGCAAAACATATACCTATGTACTTATATTAGAAGAGTTGATAGCGTATAATCCACTAAAATTTGTAAAGGATATTCCGTACGTAACTTTCTCCTTTTTCCTACCCTCTCGTAGTAATGCACACAGAGGGAGAAAAATACAGCGAAACAAATTTTATTACCTCTAATAAGAAATAAGACATATGCATGCGTGAGTGTAAAAAAGAAGTCCTTTCTCCGGCTCACTTTTTTCAGATCTTTTTCCTTGTAGGGATGACTTTTCTCCCCCTTTTCATGTTATTTCAGTTACTACAATGCAATTCATTTTCCTCGGCTCTTAAACCAATATACATATCGTTACGGTTTTATGTATGGCTTTTCCACTTCTTGTCTTGTTCATTCTCCCACTTCCGTTTTTATTTTATTGCCGGGGAGAAGAAACGAGAGGGAAATCCACTGAAGACGACTGTCTCAAATTAAGGCAGGGAAGAGAAGATAAATAGGGCCTTTAGTATTTCTTTCCTCACATCAAATCATGTTGAAATGGAATTCAGTCGATAAAATATCAAATGAAAAGCTGTGCAGCGGGAGCTGCAGACGGTAACTCTTTCATTAGGTAAGAAAAAGAGATACATGCCACCGGAAGGAAATTTTAAAAGGATGGCTTGTCCTCCTACTTTCCCCTTTCTAGCTTTATTATTCCCTCCAGAGACTTTGTTGTTATGTTATGTTATGGTAGGGAAGGGGTATTATGTGTATGGTACATATATATATTCTACGTGCGTAATGCCAGGGATTGCAAGGATTAAGGAAAGGATTTTTTGTTTGTAAGGATTTTTGCTGATTTCTGCTCCTTTGGGTGGGTTTCTTTTGTTTTGTCTCTTGGTTTTTCCTTGCAAAAAACTTAATTGTTATTCCAGGAAGGAAGTTGAGAAAAAACAAGCTCTTCATTTCCTGTCCCGTGTACGCACTCCGCACAATATACGCAGTGAGGATACGCAAGCAAGTCAAAGATTGTGGAGGTAGATGGTATATTGACTGGATATGTTTTTTTCGGGGAACTGGAATGTTGTCATTTTGTTGTTAGGCACAGGGGAATGGAACTTTCTCTGGTGGTTTCGTTCAGTAATGTAATGACGAGGAAAGAGAGCAATCCGATATCATCCTCGTAAACAGATAGCATAGCATTCTGACTCCGACTCTGGCCCGGTGATGACGATAATTTGAGACGGAATTGGGAATGTTTTCCTGCGTGAACAAAATGGTTGTTGATTTGTTATGACTTATTCCATCCTCTTTACTGCTGTTGTTTGACCTTGTTCTAGACAATAACGGAGGAGACTTTTTACAGCAGCAGGAGCAGCATCAGATTCTCTACGCGTGTGAGCTCCAACAAGAGCAACATGACCTGGCTTGTTAAGAATGGTGAACGGTGTATACATATTGTGAACCCTACTTATAGGAGATGAGTAGCATGTTGTCAGGTTTTTAGCTATCAAGCTGCACAATAGTACAGAAATCCAATACAGGAATAAAGTTAGGGAAAGAAGAAGAGATACAGAAAGGTAAGAGGAAGCGATGAAATGAGTGGCTTAAATAATCACACGCCCGGAGAGATAGAGGAAGACAGGAGTAGAAAGTAGTTTGTGATCATGCTGATGGAAACAAGGAGAACATAAGAGTCTCCTTAGTTTGCTCTAGAGTTTCCTTGTTGTGTGATGCATGAGGCTGGAGGAATTTGGGAGGGAAAATGTAGAGCTAAATAATTTGTGGTGAGCTGCTTGGTCACGTTCCTTGCCTTGAGAGTTGGGTTAAATTATTTCAACTTCCAAATAGGATTGGATAGGTATGTAATATGTGCGTATTGCGTATAGATAGTAAAATCATATCCTCAGCAAAGTAGACGTTAAAAGTAAAGTTTGATTTTTCTTAACTTGTGAGAAATTAGAATGCAAAATAAAGTTGTTTTTGGGGAAGTTTTCAAAATACAAATGTTTAGATAGCAAAGGAAGATCAAACTGAAATAAATGATGAGTTTAAAGTTTTATTGTATGTTACTGGGTTAAGGAATGGGTTGATATTTATTCCTAGAAAAATATAAAGCCAAAAGTAAGTTGTTTCTCTTGACTCAAAAAGTTTAAAGTATTTAGAATGACACAGAAAGTTTAAGCATAATTTTGGATAAACTTTTCATTTTAAGATGATAAATGAAGCAGAGAACGTATTGGGTGTGGTGAGCACTTGAAAGATGGTGCGACGAAAATTTGGACCGGTACGAATCCATTTTTGAGTGTCAGCAAAATTGATGATTTTCCCTAACCTAATCCGTTTAAATTAATAAGTTTCACCGCCCAGTGAAGTACTTCCTACAGTAGTATGTTTGTAAACGTCAGTTTTAATGCAAAATACTGCATGAATGCTATCAAATAACACTGAAGAAAGCAAAACGCACAAATTCATTGATATAATATGAGAATGAAATTGATGTGGCTCCATCTTCCATTTTCATTTTACCACAAGAAAAATACATAGCCTAATTATTTCCATCAATAGAGTATCTCCATAATATATTGGATATTCCAAGCGTATTTCTACTCACACGTACAAATTTGAAATTACATTTTCCATTCATCATTACTTATATATAACCCTGAATCATTTTTTCCATTTTCTTTCAATAAAATCGTACCACTTGAAAATTGCCTCTGAGTTCATCACTTTCTCCAATTCTCATTTCCAGTAGAAATTCATTCAAATACAAACACACAACAACAAATGTTTAAAAGCAACATGTAAACTGGTTTAGTTTCAGATGTAATTACATGCAAATACACTAGTTCCATTTCCAACTTCATCAGCTTTGATGATTTATTGAATTGGCATTGGCATAAATAAACAAAATAATTTCATTCGAACAAAACATGCTTTTATGCTGAAAATTGATGAAGTTGCTTTCATTTCCCATTCAATTTCAGATAAAATGCATTGATACTGTCGTTAGAAATAGAACGTGATATGCTAGACGATAAAAAAATCTTCATTAAGTTGAGGGAAATAAAAATCTGAATGAATAGAAAGCATATTGGGAACTAACCATAAAACATCCAATGAAATCTTCCATTAGCAATAATATACAAATAAAATAACGTCAAGACCAAGAAAGCAACTTCTCGACGGAAAGCTATCTTTCTATGACAGAATTCAAAGGAAACAATATTATGGAAATCGACTGTAGAGGAGCCAGAGACTGATGAGGATCGTTCAGAGAAAATCGACTGCCTTCTATTCTCAGCGTCTCTTTTGTCCTCTGTCCCAAATCTTGTCTTTCTTCCGCTCCTTCGCTATTTCCTCATTCACCATTTTCTTCCTTTGTCTTTATTCCCGAGAATGAAAGTCTTCCGGATGGGGATGATGATTGCATTCATGCAAATGAATGAATGAGTAAATGAAAACGTTTTTATTATTATCTTCCTCCTTCAGAAGGAGTCTTCTTTCAGACTAAAAATACAATGCAGAAAGGCTTAAAAGGTTTTTATTCATTCCTATTTCTTCATTCTTTTTTTTGAGCAACTTTCTCCGACGTACTGTAGAAGAGACGTATGCAGCGCTATCATGTTATTCTTGCAGATGAGGAAAGGCTTTTCCAAGAAATTGCACGGTCTTGTGACGAAGGGCTGAACAAACAAACGAGGAATGATGATAGTATTTTAATAACGGATTCGAATGAGGGAGCGTCGGAACGTGACTCTGTATAAAAGTAACTGACGGGACGATGACGATAACAATGTCCAAGCTAGCAACATCTTCGTCTTTCAAAACTGCAGAAAATTGGATTGCAAATGTAACATTATCTGGTATTGAAGCAGTCTTGAATTGTAATGCTTCTTTGCACGCTCCGGGCGGATCGAGTGGATGAGCTTTGCTGCTGTCATAATGGATATTATAGCATAGCTCTTACTGAGCTTGGTGCTCTCATTTAGTTCTTTCTCGGAGAAAGCTCAAATAAAGATATCTTATAGGCTTTGTTAGCCGGCTCTAATTCTTAGCTTGAGAAAGAAGTCTAGTGAAACCTCCCAAGGGAGGATGAAGCGAAAGGATTATAGAAATAGAACAAAAGGATCATCCAAGCTGAAACGTATGGTGGAAGAAAACTCATGATGACGGATGGATAGCTATTCTAAATGGATTGATCTATTTTCTTACCTTCTTCAAACGAAATTTATTCTGTTTTCAGAAATGCAAACTTTTCAGACTGGTAAACCTACATATACGTACGCAGGGAATCCATTCTAGTTAATGGCCAGGAAAACAACTACCAACTAAGTTTGATTGCCACCTGTCATTTTACGCTGACTTCCAATATGGAATGAAGAACTAGTTTTGTCGGGAACATGAAATTGAAATAATATCCGAATATTAAAGAGCAATAAAATTTGTTGCTTAAATTCATCATATTTCTCCTTTCTCTTAGGGAGAGAACCCTTTTTGTGCAGATTTTCATTTTGTGATGAGTTTACATTTGCATCTCTGAAAATTGTGACGAGTGACAGATGCGAATAAATGTGAAACTATGTCGCAAAATACTTGGGTTTGTAAATATCTGGGTTCAATAGGCCCACCTTGGCTCTCCGACACTACATTCGTGACAGAATTGGGAAAAACAGACACACATAGGTAATACCTTTTCGAAAACAAACACGCTCTACTACTTTGCGTTGATTGAAAACGGAGAAACTAGAGCAAGTGCACACCTTCTACAATACAGCTTGTTAAAATTCAAAAATTAAACCTGACTGTTACCCTTTACTCATTTGAGTTCACCCAAATTCTGTCTGAGGTATTAAATATGATCCACGTATTACGTATTAGACACGTATTGTTTGTGTAAGCAGCTTGCTCGGCGCAGGCACCCAGCTAGAAGCCATTTGTCGTACGACATATGAGTAAAAGCAAATTTTAACCTCCATTTTATACAATTCACAGACGGATCTAGTTACAATTCAATTTTCTCTTTGTCCGGATTTATTTCAGCATCACATTTTATTACAATCCGCACAACCACATGACTACTTACGAAGCAATAACTGGATCAACCGAACAGAATAAAATAAATAGAGTATGCTGCTCATTTATGTAGGTATCTGTACTTGTGTTCGTGCATTTGCATATTCAAAAAGTTTAAGTAACTTTCCCTTTTCCACCTAACAAGCGCAGATCAAAGAATATTGCTGAACCAGACGTAAATATAATCAGAACTGAATGGCTCCTCCATTCCCATAACTTTCCATTATACCTATTTTTCATTTTCAAACCCGCTATTCTCTCCTCTCCTTTCACTTGACGATGAAGAGAGGAACATATGCAGAGGAGGATTCCCTTCGGCTTCATAAATCATAAAATCTTCGCCGTTTCCCTGTTTTACCTCCCTTCCATTACTCCTTAATTCAATTCAGGCTTTTTGAATGTACTCCACTTGAGTTTTGTGGCAAGTGGCATGTTTGTTTGCAAAGCAAAAGTGGATCCATTATACACAAAATATTCTGCATTGTAGCTTCTGTTCATGATCTCATGTTTACTCTTGAGCCTCCTTTTCTAGAATTTTGAAGCTTACCTAATCATATTATACGATATATCATAAACAAACGTTTATTTTTGTCAGTGCCTACTTTTTCTGCTGAAGCGCTTTGTATGTATTGCACTCGGTATAGGGAGCTTGCCACAAGTCAAAAATTTGTAATGTTAAGATTTATGAACACTTCTGCAGGAGAAAATGAAATTAAATCTTTTATGCTAGTAAATTATTCCTTTCAAACTTACTATACTGTTTCCATCATCATTTGGATAAGGAGAAAACTTCTGTAAAGAAGCCGGAGGAAATCTGATCCCAGGTTGATTAATCCACTATTTTCAGAAACACGCAGTTTTCAGATTACATTTCAGAATATCTAAATTCTCCGTATTTGAAAACTTTATTTTTTGGAGAGAAGTTGGGTGATCGAATTTATGCAATGATTGACTCATCATCATCATGTTAGCAAAGCACGTGTAAGAACAAATACCCCGGAGAAATACAAACCCTTTCCTGGTGCGATGTTCAGGGTTAAAATTAAACTTTAGAAGAAAATGATGATAACTACACTTGAATTCTCTCTAGTTCATTATTTTACCTTCACATTTAAAAGCTCTGGGGATGGGATGCTGCAATAGAAATAAATAAATTAACAGAAAATCTTATTGCGTACCTACTGAAACTCAAAGCCGTGTTCATAAAATGTGCTTACTTTACTTTGACTAATTTAAAATTCTTAATCAAACTTGGAACATGGAGCGTGGAACAGTTTGATTGATTCATTTTGTTTTCCGTATTTTACAGAGATCCTCCAGACATCACAAGACCAAGCATTCCGAAGGTGGAGCGGATGTTGAGACAACAGCCCAACCAAGTTATGGTGATATCAAAGAGAATGAAACGTCTTCAGTTTCTCCAGCCATCCTAAAGTCTGAGAGATATAATTGTAAGTGCCTTACACAAATCCGTATCTACGCAGTTTCTTTTCTAGCAAAAACTATAAGTAAATTAAATTGAAATATTAAGTAACTTCGTGGGTGTATTGCCTCGGGGTTTTAAAAATTAATAGCAATAGCATGGGTACGTTGTGGAAATAGGGAGGCAATCTTAAGTAGTTCCGTTTCCTCCCTCCATTTTTAGGATGAACAAAATAAACGTGCTTGCGAGAACTGCATTTTCCTGGAAACACTAACGGCTATTTACTTTCAATTACAGATGACGTTTGCCAAGGATGGTGGTGTGGTCATGGTCGTGAGTGCCAGCGAGGATCCGACGGGCTTCCGTCCTGCATTTGTATGCGGGAGTGCCTAGATAAACCCCCACCAACAACATCAACAAACGTGAAAAATCGTGAAGGAAATGCTAATGATAACCGAAACGGCTACCTTGAGTATGGGAAAGGGTTTGAGGAGTTTTACGAGCCTTTCCCTGAATCCGAGCTAGTCTTCCCACCAGACGCTATCGCTGTCAGATTGAATGAGTTTAAGCCGGTATGCGGCTCCGACGGGAAGATTTATCCGAATCAGTGTGAACTTTATCGGACGGCATGTATAACTAGTCATCCTTATCTTCATGTTGACGAGTCGGAAGAGAGTTGTCGGCATGTAGTAGCCCCGGGAGGCAGTGAATCTGGGAGTCGAGGGCCCGGAAAGGAAATCCCTTCTCGGCCACCCTATGGCAGTGGAAGTGCTGGTGGCCGAGGTGTTGGCGGTGGTCGTGAAGCAGGACGTGATCAGGATGCAGGTAGACGTGGAGTTGGGGGAAGCAGAGGAGGATCTGTACCAGGTACAGGTGGTGGTAATTCTCCAACTAGACCGGGTACGGGAAGTCGGGATAATCCATTTGGAGACTCTCCCTCATTCTTAGGACCAGGTGGTGGTGGTGGTACTGAAGGCGGCGGTGATGGCGATTTTCCGCTATTCTCATCTCCAGATATTTCCAACTTCGGAGGGGTGGACATTCCATTCAGTCCCAGTGGAGATGGATACGGTCAATCAGAATTTCCTTCCAATTTTGGTGCCGGGAATGTTGGAGGTGATGAAGTGGATAAATTCATACCACCCTCGAAAGGAGGCCAGGGAGCTAACAGGCCGGGATCTAGTAGCAAGCATAATGATAAGGATAAAGCCCGGGATGGTGCAAGGAGCCATGGAAAACTCCAGAGCGGAACGAGCAAGAGCACAGGTGGGTTATAATGCTTCATTTAAGTTTGTGTACAACTCTGTCTGCCTGTACTATAAGTAGCCTCTGTGGACCGGAGGGGAAGTGCATGGGTGGGTACAAATGAATTATTAATTATTATTTTTTAAATTTTCTTGTTAAACAAAAGCAATTTCGTTTTTATTAAAAGTAATCAAACTGACGTTGAGAAATGTGGGTTTGTTGTTTTAGAAAATATGTTTTGTTTGTAACGCTAACTGGCCTTTTTTATTAATTTCCATTTTATTTTCATTTCATCCTCTGTTATTCTGTTTATACCAAAGCCCTTCGTGTGTATTCTGGAACATTTTTCATTTTCTCCGAGAGTTAAACACGTGCCAAGACAATAATTTTATTAATATTAATCTTTATGCGCACTTTGTTACCTCTGCGTTCACCATCACCAGTTCATTTCATTAGTTTCTTCATAGCCATAAATGCGTGCTACCAAGGAGAGGCATGTCTGCCCAAAAAAACGCAACGGTTTGGCATGGCAGAATTTCACACGCTAGATTTTTTTCTCTCCTCTTTTATCCCAACTTACTTTCCTATTCTCACACCGGAAGTGTTTCGTTTCAGGAAATGTAACATTTATTTGATCAACAAATGTTCGCTCCTATCCAACTTTCTCCCCTCGACTTTCTCTACAATGCTCCGAGACATTATCGTGAATATACCTAAACTAGAAAGAAAAAGGCTCCCAGCAAAATTTTTCATGAGTTGGAGTTTAGTCGACAACAACGTGCCCAGCCCAGTTAGAGTAACGGTGATTGTGGATGAAACATGCTGTAATCTCGTCCTTCCGTTCTCACTCCCGTCACAGTTCAGAAATAACTTCAGTGTCTGGGACTCCTCCAGCATGTGAGAAAGAAGGGACAGGGCACGGAACGCAAAGCAAGGACATTTGCATAGTTAATGGGAAATCTTTTTGGCACACGTTTCATTCATGTCTTTTCACTTATCACCAGCTAGCCACACATAAGCTTATCTAAATAGGCATACCGAGTCCGTTTACTTATCATGTGTAGTTTATCCCTTCTAATGTGTATCAATAACTTTTATTTCATGTGTAGCTAAATCTATTCGGGCAAAATACTTCCCTTAAGTAGATCGGCAGGTACGTTTTTGTCACGCTCATTTTGCAACTTTTTTGAAGGCTAATTTTACGAACCACATGCCTGGATTTACTTTCTCCATCCCATGTAACTTACGCAATCTGTTCAATATTTCTTTTCGTGGGATAGTCGTCATTTCCTAAAACATTAAGCATGTTCTGTTTTAAACAGAACTTGATTTACTGCCCAAGCCATAAGTTTTCTCTCGTGCTTTGCAAAGTTCGGTACGCATGTTAAGTTGATTATACAACAACTAAATACCAAATAGTTTGCCTATTTTTAATCTTGTTTTGCCCTAGAAGAAAATATCACACTTTAAAAGCCTAGATTGCATTGCTACTTTAATGCACTTCTTAAGAACTAAACGAAAATTTGTACAACTCAACAGCATTTAAAAAGGAAGTGCTGTTTCCAAAAATAGACAGCAAAAATAATATTTGTTCATGCAAATTATAAGGTTAAATAAACTAGGACTACGAGTACTTACTCAATGTGTACTTTCTCTCTCTCCTCATATGTGTGTTAAATATCAGACTCCTAAATGGAATAAGGTTTTGAGATCCACATGACTGTGTTTGGAATAAAAGAAAGCTGTTTTGGATATACCATCATATAAATGTACTTAAACTTGTACATTAGAGCTGAAATGAACAGCTACTTATTCCAGACCCATCTGGTTCTATTTTTAAATTTAGAAAACTGTTTTTTGTAGCTTTCCTAGCATGAATGACTAGACAATGGCAAGAGAGTGAGTGCAGATACTCCAACTTCAACTAGATGAAGGAGAAGGCCAAATAATTTCTTCCTCCAGCCTCCAACACACAGACCAACCAACCGACTCCAACTGCACATTAAGAGTATCCAATCCCTTTCACTGGACGAAACTCATAATAATAAAAATATTACACATGAATTCATTCCCCCTCTTTAGAAAATAATTGGAAATGCACTAAAATTTTCTACTTTATTGTGCATGCATAGGCCATAAGCAATGGTAATGAAGTAATGAATGGCTCATATATGCAAGCATATTACGGAAACATTACCCAGAAGGGTTTTCTTTAAAGCGTGTTTATGCCCGTATTTTCGTTTTAATTTAAGGATAGACAGTATTTTCCCATTGTGCTATGTAACTGGAGATTCGATGCAGTAAAACCCCATCTGAAATTGTAATATTCCCGATGAATATTCCGTGTGAAAATAAGTGAAACTTTAACTTAACGTTTTGAAATGCACGTAATATATTCCTCGCCAAAAATTGCTTCGAGTCGAGACAAGAGTTTATATGAAGCAAACAACACAGTTGTCAGTTTTTACCATTCCGTATTTAATGGATATTTACCATCATTGTGCTTGGGGTAGCCTTATATCACATTATGTCAACTCATTTATCCTGACAATAGTATGGATGGACCCATTATATGAAAAAATTAAAAAAAGCTGAACAGGTATATTTATTTATTTTTTTACAAAACGCAATAGTGCACTGAAAGTGTAATTTAACTGAAAGGAAAGAATAGGGGGAAGGAAGGGTAATAACAATGCCCATAAAAATGGCATGAATGCATGCATACTAAATGAAGAGAAGGAGGCGAAGAATACGGCTAAAATTAGGAGAAAGCGTAAATGTTGACGTTAGCATTGCTTAAAAACTCTTTACCGTGTGCTTTGCGTTCTACTCTCCGCCCCAGCTAAGGGTAAAGGAAACTCGGAAACGAGTTTTGGTTATCATCATCATTATTCCTCCTTGGAGTACTAATTTAACGTTTAGTCCTTGTACGTACGTACGTACTTTACACAGCTTCACTTGAATGAACAGAGAAAAAAGCTAACTGAATAGTCTTTTATTACAGTATGCTTTTGTTCCCATTTCTTTTAGCTAGGTAGGTGCATGAATAAATTGGTATCTAGCTAGTAGTACGTATAAAGAAAATTCCCATTCCCGGGGAAAAAATTGGGTTTCAGGCACTCCGGCTCCAGATCTTACCTTACCTTCAAAATGTATGCATGCAGTAGCTTTAGCAAGCCCAAATATTATCGTGATGATAAAATGGGTTTTGTCATTGTCACATGTCCCTACTGAAGAAAAGCCAGCTTTCCCTCCTCGTGGAAATGAAAAGCTTCATATCATCTAATATGCATACTGGGACAATTTGCCAGATCCGAGAAGGATGGGATCCCTGCAAATTATGAATGTTTTCCAGATGTAATATCCAATGTAATAATAATGTTGAATAAGTGTGACTACTGGGAAGGAGCAGTGTGTAAAGGACTCTAATGAAAATAAAATATTCAAGATTTTCCCACTCACTCCATGTGAATGTGAGGGAGAATCATTTTCTCTTCTGGTCCAATCTCCTGCTGTGCTTGTCTGCCTTGACTGTAGAACAGAAAACTGCTCTTCCAGCCCATGTAACTTTTTAACTCCCTTTTATTGTGACATTTTTTGCACTATAAAAATAGCCCTGGGAATGGGGCATTGTTTCTCCCTTGGTATTACACCAGGCAGGATGGCTTTCCTTAGGATGGCGGACGAGTGGCAAGTAGAAAATTCTGTTGGTTTTTCTCCCTCC
>JAQGAI010000260.1:0-23286 GCA_034696905.1 Lepidocyrtus violaceus | reverse complement strand
TAGAAAGGAGTCTTTCATTATAAAAATGGAACAAAGTAAAGCCTAGCCTAAGAAAACTACGGATTCATTTGACACTCATCATCATCTCGAAACTCTGCATGGAATAAGTGGGCTTAACCTTTCTATTCTTCTGCTGATCAGAATAAGAAGATATTTTTTTTACGAAGAAGTCATCATACGATTAACGGTCCTCATTAAAATCAAATCAAAGATTTGACTCTAAGCTTGTTTGTGACTATATCACGGATTTCATATTTCCTCCATCTCAATCTAAATGATTTTATCGATATCTTTAAAGGACTGTGAGTGCTCCCACTTACTAAACTACCCATTTAATTGTGCTCAGTAGCCAGCCAGGCCACAAAAGAAAAAAAGTACTGTTGCGAATTAATTGTCTGTTTGATTGTGATTGTGAGAGGGATCACAGCTTTCACGAGAAAAAGAAAGGGGCAACAAATGGGCTACTTTTTAATCCCATTGGACAATCCCTAATTCGATCAAGTCAACCTGCTTAGTAAACTCAGCTCATAAAAGGGCAGCAGAAGAAGAGGAGGTTTTAAATAATAATGATAATCACAATCACATATCAAACAAAATGACCATTTTATCAAAATTATTTATTTGACATTTTTTGCACACAGCTCTCAGAAGTGTCCTGGCCCCTGCCAAGAGATTTCTCCTTTACAAGAGAATTAAAATCTTTGCTAATCATTTGGTTTACTGATTTACTCAGGCAGGTTGACAGTTATCGGTGGAGTTTTATGGAGGGATGCTGCATGCATCCACCTCCTTGTGGTCATTCTTGATCATGATCATCCTGAGTCGTTTTTCTTTGCTTCAAATGTGATTGGGATATTGTGTCGATGATCCAAATAGGTAAATCATGTACTGTACTAATACCAGGTACGAGTAAGTAGTACCTAGGTACAATTGGCAAATATGTTTTTTGGCAAATGACTCAATCTCATTGATCGAACGAAGTAAGAGTAAGAGGAGAAACTACAAATAATTTGGATGTCATTTATGCCCAAATCCCAACTTTTGAAAGAAAAAAATATGCATTTCATTTCAGTGTCTGTACCAATTTCCCTCTTGTGAAGGAAGTTGTGGGAGTGAGCCAGGCCACATAGAGAAGGTGGAAGAGAGAAAGCCAGCCAAAGAGAAAGAATATAATTTTACTATGTTCAGCTTCATAAGTTACTCCCAAATTTTAACCATGCGACTGTAGTCACATTGCATCTGGCTTAATTATACATTCTTTTAAACCAAGCTTCACTTTTGCTGGCGTCAAACAACCAATGTGTCACGAATAGAGTAGAACGGGTGTTATAAATCGAAACAAAATCATGCATTGTAATTATCCCACAGTTAGCTGAAACTGCTACATTTTGTTGGCCACATTGCCTCACTGTTTAGCATGTAAATAATTGTCAGTTTGTCTGACACGTTTTTGGTGTTATTGCAAAATAGCCATAAAAAACTAAATATTATACATATTATTATGCTGTTTTACCAAACTACCTAACTAAATATACCTGTGCGGTCATCCCACTATTGACTAGATGCATGCATTATGCATATAAATGGCGTGACTATGACATGACGTACCTAATTTCCCTTTTGCACGGATTAGTCATCATCAGCACATATTTTAGCCAAGCCATTTGTTTACCGGCTTTGCTCATGCTCCCTCACCCCTTTCCATTGTATTTTTTTTGCAAACGCAGCAAATGTACCAAACAAACGACAGCTTCTCCTCCTCCTCTTCTTCTTCCACTTTTGTTTGACTGAATTGGATTGATTTGCGATTAAGATCTCTAAAAACAGCACCACCACCACTGCACTGCACTGCTGCAGCTAATGATAGAGTCTCGACTCTCCTCGGTCAGACATAAATGATAAGATGATGAATGAAAAGTGAGATGGGGAGCTAAGATATCATTCAAGCCCATGCCACCACACATGTTCACCTTTTCATTCAGTTTTTTTGCGTGGTGGCCTTTTCTTGAGTATTAAAATGAAATGCTCAAATTATTCTAATTTTTTCTTCGCGAGTCATTCAGTTCGTTGGGATGAGTCATTCATCTTTTTAGCAGAAAAAAAGCATCCAATTTACCTAAGCTGGATGCTGTTGAGTTGAGTCGTCCTCAGTCAAGTTGAGTAGTGACATGGCTTGGATGAGTGTGTAAAATTAAATTCATTTTTACTAAAAGTTTTGCATGGGCATAGCCATAGCCCGGCATTTTTTATAGCACGTCAAGAACACTTTTTAAGTCTGTTTTTTCCCTCTGCCCTCTTAATATTCTCGTTTACGAGATTGGATAGAGCACCTGAAAATTAGCGATGACAAAATATCTAGCTCCTCTCATCTCACTCAAGTGCTAAACAAAGTCGGAGTCAGGTTGGTTGGTGCTGTTATGTTAGTCAGCTTATGTGTGATCTTTGACTGTTGGGCAAGCAAAAAAATGTATAGCCATGCCATAAGCTTCAAGTAAGTAATGACGGAATAGAGAGAATAATCCTGTTTTTTAGGGACTTTTGTCAACTTCTCTAGAGTTTCAGTTGGATTCCGCAAGCTGACCATAGAAGGTCGCGGTCGTTGACGGATAGTTTCTTCAAGTTTTGACTAAAGAGGATTATCTAGATTGTTATTTTGTATTGTAAATTGCAATCCGGATTCATACTAGACCAGAGTGAAAAAAAATATTTAGCGAAGAAAAAAAGTGTTAAGTGAAATATTCGCAACGAAGCAAATGTTGGATTCATACTGGAAAAATCCGACAGGATGTAACTCGCTGTGAATGTGAATAAAAATCTTTTGGGATTTACGGAGAAAACTAATCCGCTTAAATTGGAACATTTAAGGTAATTAAAAAAAACTCCAAACAGTTTTTAATTTTGTTACGTACTACGTAATGTCCGTTAGGTAATCTCTTTGTTCCTTTTTCTAATGGAAAAATACCATCATTGTATGCAAACAATGTCCAGTCCCTGAATGCTATTTTTGGTATTCTTTACGTCCTTTTGTGGCCGGCTAAGCTAAGACCTTTTTTACTATTGTTAGTAGCGCATAAGCTTGTTTTTCTGAGATGTAGGTAGTACAAAGCAGAGAGGGAGATGAGCGTACTTAGAGGGAAGTTTATGTTAATTTGATGTATTCCTGTACCTTTTTGTATTGTTCTGTTACGAAGTAAGAACCTTTTTGTGAATGTACCTTAATGTGAACCTTTCCTATGTCCATAAACATCGCTGTTGTGTAATTCTCTTTGTTCTCTACCTTTTTGTGAACCTGCCACTGGTCACGTACGCATTCTATTTTTAGATATATGTATTTTGTGTGCCTTATGAGTTTGTGTATACCTTTGCTGATTTTCCATTGTCTATATATACATGTTTGTAAGGGCTCTTTCGCCCACTGCTGGTTTGTCCTTTGCCGAGTCGAGAACTCATTTGTAACTGTTGGTTTGTTCTTTGTCGAGTCGAGAACTCATTTTTACCTGTCAGTCAGAGCACTCACGCTCAGTTTTAGTCTTTTTGTCAAATGCGCTCTCCGCGCATTTTTCTTGTAGTAAACTCGCCAGTATTTTTAAGTTCAAAGAAGCTTTCCTTTGTTGTTTGAGTTGACGGTTGATTTCTGGGCGTCTAGTTTTGATTCTCACCCTGATAGCACCCCTGCTAACTCAGTCATTTCATCCTAGTTTTGCCAGTAATTAGTCTACAACATCCGGGTTTCTTTCGTTCACCATCTCATCACCACCTCGCCATCCTGCCGTAGAATTGACGCATCGTGCCACATAACACTCATAGGTATGTATATATGGGAAGAATTTAAAACAAATTCTTGCTAGACTACGGTCAATAGTTTCTCTCAAATATGCATTGAAGACTCAAGGATATTATTCATCCAAATCAACAATGCAACGTTACCTTTTGTTTTCGTATAAAAAAAATTAAGAAGTTTTATTTTCACAGAATAAATTTGGTTTAGAGGAAAGGAAGGCCTATTCAACGCTGCTGCGGTGAAAGAAAATGTTAGAGGAGGGAAGATGGAGATAGGGACATCATCAGTTTGTTGAAAAGTTAACCTAACCGGAGTTAAGTGAGCAAACTGAATGCAAATATGAATACTTATGAGGCGGCTATACGCAATAATAATGTTCATATGCTCAATAAATTGGGCTTTTTGTACTTGAAGGAGTAGCTTGTACGGGTTTTGAACGGAATACTTTATTTCTGCCTAGTAGGAAGTTGTCTGTATGAAGGAGTTTTTTTTAAGTTTACAATTTTCCTACGGTTTCAACCCAAATAAAGTGGAGTGGATTATGATTGTTTTACATGTTTTTTGAATGATTGCAGAAGTTTTTTCTTTTGAGAGTTACATGCATCATGGTTTGCACACCTGCTACATGATTGCCTTTTTCTCTCTTGGGAGGGCACATAGATGGGTCACATAGAAATGGCGGTGGCGATATACTGTTAGTGCCTATATGGTCATAATACATAGGTATACGTCTACTCATCTGTTTAAGTTTGCAAAAACGAAGGGATGAAAAATCGTCTTTTACTTTGAATTCTACACTACTTGTTTTATTATTACTTTTATTACTAATACATGCATGTATTCATGCAGATTGTGATAAAAATCTTAATTTCAAAGGTTATCTCTTCTTTCCCTTCTGCTCTGTAGGGAATATGTATTATTCATTGAATCACTGTATATCATCATCAGGAGTCGGGATGAATTTGTAATAAATCAGAAATAATATTTAGACTGGTAATACAAACAGAAGGGAGTGAAAACGGGGAAAGGGGTTGGTTGATGTGGTGTTTAGATAGGATGATGAGTGGAAGGAAAGGAATAGAAGAGAAAAGAATATTAGCTGTAATGCTTATATTTACATAGGATTTTAAAACTTTTATCGGGAAACTGAATTTCGTGGTCACGGCATGATTTTCATGTGATCCTGGATTTTCTAGGTCAAAACCGTTGCCTGCTTGTTATATAGACTGTACCTATTGAACTATCATACTATAATCCAGGATTCAGAAATGAGTAATTGAATTCAATACAGTTTAACTGCAGATACTTGCATTGTTGCCCACTTCACTCATCGTCAGCATAAACCTTGAGTTGTACCTTTAAGTTAAATTAATATATGTAATGCAATGAATATGGTTTTAAATTGCGAATTCTGTTCTACTCTTGGTTATCTATATAAATTCTCCTAAAATGCAATTCGATGAATTTGCTTTCGAGATAAATTGTGCACCTCCTGTTGGGGGAATTACGAAAAGTTTTCATCTTACTGATTGATCATCGGCGCACTCTATTGATTGTTGTATTAATAGCATAGGTAAGTTTTTAAAATATTACGTAGGTATATACCAACTCACACCTGCATCACATATTTTAAGGAAATTACTTCTAAATTCTACTAGATGCTCAAATAGATGATGATGATGATGCTACACCGAAAATTACCAACTAATTTAGGCGTTTACCAACACATAACGTTCGACACTTTTCGACAATTTACTAAAATTATTATCATTTTATACTTCACATTGAAATACAAAATTGCGCAATAATGTCTTTTTCGTGTGAAAAATTCGAAAATACAAACCGTTTAAGGGTAATTAAACTGCGATGACACGCAAAAGTTTGGTTGCCAATTTGGACTACAATTTCGTCTCATATCAGAAGAAATTACCCATTTGAAATATGCAAATCGTATGATATGATTTAAACTTTTAAGAAGTTAATCTTTTTTTTTTAAATAATAATCCAATGTATCGTACCAAACGTTTTAAAAATGACTGGTCGGTGCGGTGTGTAAATTCACTTTCGCAAACTTTGTCTTCAAGGATATGTATGAAAACCAAGTTTGGAGGATAAGAAAGTAACATAGGTATAGCATATTTGTTAGTTTGCAAGATATAATGTTGTACTGTCAAGAAATTGTCAGCGAGTCTGCTTTCAAAAAAGATTACTAGTTTCGTCGCATTTTTAAGGAGGATGCACACCCACATTTTACGAAATCATATTTTATGACGTTTCATTCATGAGAGTCGAGATGAGGATGATGCATCATTATTATTATCATCGTGAATGATAATATATGCATAAAATGTGAATTTTTTATGTTTCTTTGTGAAATTTTTGAAAATGTTAATGTTACATTGTTACAACCCTGTCTTTTCGAGAGTAACGCATATATTTTATTTATTAATAATTCACAAAAGGAAACTATTCCATGAAAAAAAATTACAGAGAAGTGAGTGAGGATGCGTTGTTTTTGTAAAAGACAAAAGCGAATAGGAGGTTGTAACAACACTAATTACAGATAGTTGAGGTAAATAATGCAGCTTGTAAAATCACATCTTTTGTCATTTATATGATGTTGGTGGTCTCGGTGGCTGGCTAGGAAAAATATGTGATTGTGAAGGTTATCACTGGCCGAGGAAAAAAATCTTTAATTTGTGTTTTGGTAGGTAAGCATGCATAGCGCAAGTTAGGTGATTGTAGGAAACGATTTTAGATGAAAGTAGGAAAAGAATGCGTCATCGTCAGCTCCTGACAAACGAATAAACCAGGAGGGACTCAAACCATCGGATTAAAATATCTTGATTAAAAACGTGAAACAATTGTAGTTGCTGAAGATGAGGTGTTAATAAATATTTTCAGGTTATTTCCAATCAAGATAAGGAACAAAAACTCGTGCCTATAGTCTGTAGCAATTACATGGCCAATTATTTTCAGTAAATATAGCCCAGACCGACCGATGCATGTTAAATGTTTTTTTTAGTTTTATAGATATTTCTTGCTAGTTGTAAGAAGGAAATGTAAAAGCCGACTTTACGCTTCTAAAAGTCTAGCATCATCAAAGAACTTATTTAAAGAAGATTTTACAGAGATTTCTGCAGATTTTGTTCATTAAAAAAAATTCTTCATCGCAATTTGTAGATTCAGACTAAAAACTGTGCTCTGCTGGAAGGATCTGGGAGGTTTTACATGAGACTTTCGACAGAGGTTAGTAAAAGTGCCAGCCAATGCAACAACCCAGTTAGAACAGATACATGAGAGTGAAATTTTCACAACGTTTTCTATACAGCTATTTTTAAGACCTATGTACAATTACTCTTGTTCATGCTGTTATGCCTTCTGTCTAGGTGCTTACAGTCATCATCATCATCAGTTCAGTCAGGTCACCAGAAGATGAAAGTGTCACCGTGCCAAGAAGTTACGTGTTATTTTTAGTTCAAATTTTTACACACTCCCAAACTCCACAACAGTGAACAGGTAAACACTTCCTCTCTTCCGTGTATCCATCCATCCCTTTTTACAATAGAGCTGAAAGGGGTTAAGTCTGAAAGAAAGGAAAAGGGTTTACTCTCGTAAACTGGAGTAAATCAAGAGAATCGACCCACTTTCCTTTATGGACATTAACCCTTGGATAAAAGCAAATCTGGACAGGAGAATTTCACGTAAGAATGAGCTATATTTACCCCCAGGCAAGCTCAAAAATACACAGTTGAAGTTGAAACGAAATTTCTTTACATTACAGAACTCATTTCTAATCGTTAGAAAAAATTAATCGTACAATGCTTACCAACCTGTAGTATAGGATAGATTACTGCTGGCTCACTTGCACACATCCTTTATACTTACCTTTCCATTTATCATCTTCTATTATGCATGATCGTCCTTCCAAATTACAGTGACGGAGAGCAATTCCACCATTTAAGTATTCAAATGCATGGAATCCCAAAAAAATGTTACACTCACAAATAGCCCAAAGTTAGGAGAAGCCAAACCGTGTGATAAATGAAATGTATGAATGGAATCGCTACTCAACTTATTTAAATATGCATGGATGAAAATGTCCCCTCCCTGTCTTTGCAATTCGATTTTTCATAAACTATTTACAGGAGCTGTTCACTTAAATGAATGCCTAACATAATTCTGACTGCTCGCTCATTTATCCCTTTTCTGGATAAACATACATCAGAGGTTTGGAAAATGAGTTTCAATTTTTCTCTCTCTCTCTTTACAGCATTTTCACTCACGATGAGCAGCACGAAGCTCCTCATTCTCTTCGTGTCTACATTATACACAAACGCACACGAAAATCAGAAGTGACTAGATTCTCAAAATTTAAAGCGACAATAGTAATGGGAATGGAAGAATTCCTAACTAAAGCTTAAACAGTTCATATAAAAATTCATGACGACTTCCTCTGCTGAATTCATTTCCATTTATTCGCCCTGTCATGCATAACACGCATTCACGCTTGAGTGCCCGAGTTTAAGTAGTAAGCAAAGTCGTTGTTTCATGTAGCGAAATAAAAAGTTGCGTGTCTCTGCATCCAAAGTCTTCCCAAACGAGTACTTCCGTGGAGGGTGGCCTGTCGTCTCACTTTAATCTTTTGAGGATTTTTTTTGGTGAGTTAACTGTTTGTTGAGTTTGTTCTTCATTTGAAAGCTACATCATTTCATTTAATATTTTTACTTTTATGGATACAGTTCTGCGATAAAAATTGCCAAATTAGTGATAGTAATTTAGATAGCGGCATGCTTGGCTACTACAAGAGGAGGGCTTCGACGTGATTGAGCCATTAATTGTAATGTGTCGTTTATTGACTTTACTGTTGACTTGTTGACCAATTATTATATTTAACCCCATTGAAAAGAAGCTCGTGTCGGGTTTTCAAGTTTTAAAAGTGCCATTGCCATCAGATTTCAAAATTTGATTACGGTTAGTAAACAGCGTATTGGGTATCATTATGATAGCTATCATTTTATTAGTATTTCCCCATATTTATGTATTGAAATGCAATTAAAACTGTCCAAACAAAATTAATTGGGTGAAATTTTTGAAAATCGTCAGTTTAACAAGGCTGCAACATAGTTGCGCTTCCAATCATATATTTAAAGGTAATAATTATTGCAACATAACTGGTATGTATCTGTCATTCATTGCTCCTACCCAGTCAACCGTCAGCGGTGGAATTGAATGCAGTTTTTCCAAAAATGTTGCTCTCAGATTCAGAACTTGAAAAAGCTGCGTGTGTGCGTGTGCCAACAGGGAGTTGGTGGAGGAGTAGACGCATTATTGAGTGGAGTAAACAAAAAGTATAAAAGACAAATGCAATAATGGTATAATTGGACAGGACAGAAATACATAAAAAAATCTTTAAAAATTGATCTTGATGCTCGATGATATATTCAGATTAGATCTCGTCAAAGCATAAAATGAGAGTGTCCCGTTTTTACTTTTAGTATATTGTATTTTGTAGGTAATTATCTTTCAAAAAGCGATTCACCTTGAACTTTAAATATGTAAAAGGTGCTGTATGCTTCTCTACGAATCTATATCTACATTCGAAAGAAGTAAGTAGAACAGTGACAGACCGACTGACTTCGACTAACTCTACCTACTCCCTGGCCACTAATCACAATAGTGTAACATCAATGAAATCCAACGTGCGTCAACTGCGGTCATATACTCCTACCAGTTTGACGAGTTGATTTAAAAAAAATGGGCTACGATGCTAACAAGTGACAGGTTGCTTTTGGACAAATTGAAACTGTTTATTTGGGATTTACTGTTCAATTATATATTCAACCTCCTGTCCTATTAGTTCTCTATTGAATTATTGAATTGAAATAAGAGACTTGCTTCTCGCGACGCACAATTACATGTACCTACTGTACAAAAAGTTTCTTACTTTCAATATTCAAACATTAGGCATTTAGATATGCATGTAGGTTTGTAAGAGAAAGAAGAAACGTTTGGCTTGGCCGATATATTACATCCTCAAAAATTAATTTGCGAAAAGAAATCTGTTATTTTAGGCACTGCATTTTATCAGCCTTCGGAAAGGGGGGACGGGCTTCAACGTGTAGGCATTCACATTCGTTTCGTATGGCTTATTCGAAAAGGTGTTTGCTTGTGTACTACATTGGCACGAAATGTAAAATATGTGAATCGGTAATAATAACCGCGACCATCATCATCATCATAATCATCATCGACATTCTCTTCATATGTACCATTGTTAAGCTCAATTTTTTTCTTAAAGGATAGACTTTTACAAGTTATGTTGAATGGAAGTTAGTATGTAGGTTGAAATGGCGTTTTTCCTTTCTGGGTCCCTACCTGTATTGTATTCATCTCCTTAACTCCTCGTACCATCATATCCAAATTTCATTTTTCACAATTGTGCTCCCCAAACTTGTGAAAATCTCCCCCTGCCTTTGAGAAAAATGATAAGCAAACCAACCAGCTAGCCATTTTTATTCTCTCTCGTTAGCCGTAGGTATCCATCTTTTATTTTCTACTTTTCGTATCTTTCTCTATTCATATTATATCCCCTTTACCTTACCACCTCCTCCACCGTCATCATCATCTTCCATTTCCAACTTCACATTATCATTAGTTGACGCAGTGGCGCAAAGTGTGCCAACAGTACACACAATAAAAAAAATAGTTTTAAACTGTTTCTTACAGTACAACAGGGACTCATATATATATTTATCTATATACTATTTAGTTGGTAAAGACTTAACTAGACTGAATATGCAATTTTGCTCGTGAGTGATGTTGCCAATTGTTAAGAAAAGGGACCTCATATTAGGCTTGATTATTATTGCTATTATTATTGCATGCAAAGTCACTGTAAGATCTTATTAGGCTTTGGCGCAGGCTCTACCAAACTGCATAGCCGGAGTAGATATAATATGAGCAGTAACCAAGATTTTGATAACATCCAATTGTGGACGGGGTGAAGATCGACGGAGAACAACAACTGCTAAACCAGTAGTAATATACCATATAAATGAGCCAGTAGCAGCCGTAGCCCATCCAATCGGCATCATCCATTAATAATTACTTTTTTAGAAACTTTTTAAGATCTGGTCTAATTAGACTGCAGAGCATAGATTTGAAATCTTGTATTGATCATTCAACCTCTCTGGTATACAGTACATTACCCCTATTTTTTCTAGTTTTTTTTTGTTCTTCTCTCTCCTCTCAAACGTCAGTCAGGTCAGAGCATCATGTATTAAAGTGCAGTTCTGTATTCATTTTTTAAAGGAAGGTGTGCTGATGCGTGTCTTAAAACAAAACTAGGTATGGGGAATTTTACTATAATATTTTTCTAGATTAGCAGTATAAGTAAAGTAATTATATTATCAAAAACATCAACAGCCAAGTGGTTAAAGAGAGGATATTGGTGGTAGTAAACAATGTTAAAAGGTTTTTAGCATTCGACTCATAATGGTATTATGAAGGTGTGATTTGATTGTTAGAGAAAGAAAGAAATCTGTTTGGTAAACGATGCTTAGCTTAAGCTAGCATTATTTTTTGGTTAATTTCCCATGTGCGAAGAAGAGTGAGATTTTATGTGCAGTATGCATCTTCAGAGGAAGTGAAAATATGTTGGTGTTGAAGGTTTAAATCAACGTGACTGGTTCTGTTTTTGAAAAGGATCCTGGAACCAGAAGGATTTGTGATAGCTCTGCCGGATAGACCGAATTCCGGGGATTTTGTATAAGAGGAGGGATTTTCACAGCCTTCAAATGAATGTAAGTAAATTAGTTTGACATGTTTTTATGAATCGAGGACTTTTTTTTGATCAAAGTAATTAATCATTTCGTTATCATTGTGCATGACAGGAACGCACGATGCATTCAATAAATTACACGATGCCCTATGAGGGAGCTAAGGACTGGGTATACGCCCAGCCTCCCAGACACAACCCCTTTTTCTTTGAAATAGTGGACATGGTGTGGTGGCAGAATATGATGATTGAAATGTGGCAACTTCCCTTCTACGTTTGTGCGGTTTACCTTTCACTCGTGTTTGGAATTCAAGCTTATATGAAAAATCGGGAAGCGTATAAACTTAGAAATGTTCTCATCGTATGGAACCTTACAATGGCAGCCATCAACCTTTTTGGTTTTCTCAGGTAAAAAAATGCAAACTATGTACATCCATTTCGTAATGTTTATTTCTTTTTAAATTTGAGTTGTTAACATTACTATTACACGCATCAATTATAGGCAAGCTCCAGAATTAGCAGTCTTTTTTACTAAGTCTAGTCTTCCGGACGCGATTCACCGCTCACTTTGTGTCAGGTAGAAAACACAATAATATTTTTTAAACATATTCGTTCTGAATAGTATAGCACATCACGCATTGAGTTACAATGTCGATAGCTCATAAATTATTAATAACTTCGTAGGGAAGAACTCAATCAGCCTGCCGCAACGTGGGGTTTGTACTTTTGTCTCTCTAAATTCATCTTCTTGGGGGACACCATCCTCATTGTGTTAACGAAGAAGGTAAAATTGATACCCGTTGATTAATAATTTAAATTAAAAATATTAAATAAAAAATATCTTTGTTATTATAATTATTGATGATGATTTAATTTATTTATTTATTTAGCCGTTACTCTTCATTTACTATTACCATCACGTTTTAGCCCTTTTAGTATCATGGCAAATCTTCCCCGATTCAGAACCGATCTGTAGATGGATCGGATCCACGAATTTCTTTGTTCTTGCCATAATGTATTTTTACTTTGCATTGAAGGTAATTCAAACAACCCCCAAAAAATACTTGCTATCTTGACATCAAAGGCATTGTTTAACTTGCTAATAACATTGACGTACTATTTTCAGGCTATGAACTTCAAGTTACCAAGAACCGTAGGATTGACCATTGCGGTATGATATCAATTTGTTATTTGATATTACTATATTTGTTTTAATTAAAATTAAAATTAATTAATATTTAAAATGTTAGGTCCTTCACGTAATTGAAATGTTCATTGGAACCGCAACGCAAATCTACACTGCTAGAGAAATCGGTATGTATATAACTTTGAAACCGGCACATTGACTTGCTGGACTCAACTTTATCGCAATCTCAAATTGTTTATGAATTATTAATCAACTTTATTTATTGGATGATTTTGATTACAGTGAAAGGCCGAGAATGTGCAAGGACGGTGAACAGTATTAAATGGTCAATGATTCCACACATTTCCTTACTCTTCTTCTTTGGAAAGCTATTAATAAACTACATATTGAGGGGAAGAAAGGCCAAGGCCAAGGAAGCATAAATTGTGAATTCTAGTATTACACACTTCTTGTTAATAGTGTGACTATTCTAAAGCTACTAATGCTATTTTTGTACAGTAAATTTCTTTCCGTTTTTTACTCGAATTACTGCCTCAAACTGGTAAAACCCAGCCTTCTTCATTCCCCTTTCTCCGATTCAAGTCAGCCTTAATACACTTTGTCTAACCATTACATACTATCTTCTATTAAGTACGCACTATTAGCTGTAGAGATTATCTGTAGGGTTTCAGTTTAGACGATTTTGCTGGATGTATTTTTCTAATGATTTTTTTGTGTAATTATATTTCATCAATATTGTACGAATAATTTTTAACATTTTTTTACACAAATTTACGTTGTGATATATGATGGTTGTACGTTATCCTTTGGGACACGGGATGTCTGCTGGATTTGAACTCAATAAACTTACCTATGCAAGGAGTGAAATAAATGACATATTTTTGCACATTTAAGAGCTCTCATTCGTAAACGCGTTAATTTTTATTGAATCATAAACTCACAATCACAATACACATTTAGGACAAGCAACATCAACATCATTTTAATAATTTTTTAATTGGTCCTCGTCCTCATAAGATACGAAGGACCAGGTATGCAAATCAAATTCATCCACCGTATGAGAAATGGATATTGGAAATATCGAAATAATTTTTTACCCTTCCTAGAACAACGGTTGCATTTTTTTTTAAATATAGCAACATTATTGAATGTATCAATATGCCCCAAAAAGTTAAGTGCCATTCAGAATAGGAAAATATCGCAGTTAATTTAGCAATTTTATTTTATTTTATACTTAGCTAACCTTTATATTTGGGCAAAAATAACGAAGTTTTTTGGTACATAAATAAATTAATGGATATCCATACCTAGCTCCTTGCTGCATTGCATTTTCAGCGGATTTGCTATTGAAAGCAGGAGCAAATCGAAGAATAAATTATAAACAACTTTACATTACAAAACAGTATAAATATTACTGGATCTATTTCGTATATCTTAAGTTAAATGTATCAGGTATTACAACAGTTATGCTAATCTTATGCCATGGCCTTCATCTTTGGTAAGTCAGTTTGTTGTCTGTCTTGAAACTTTCTGTGGGGCCACTTCCAGCCACGAAAACTGCTGACGGCAATTATCCAGTCTTAATTGGGAGTCCAGTATCCAGCCTCAGCCCTTGTTTTACTAACTCGTAAGTAGAGAAGCTGACAGCGACCATCGGTATTGCCCTTAGGTAGTTGATACTCATTCCTCGGTACAGACCCCGATACACTCCGTTCTCCTGGTATATCAGTTTGATTGTTGACACCATTCCCATACTGGTAACCCAAAAATATTCAATTAATAAATTTGCATAATGAAAGTGGCTAAGCAACAACCATACTTTGCCAGAAGGTTTCCACCAGCATTGTCCCATAACGTTTTCAAAAACTTGACATGTTTATGCTTTAACAAAGCAAAGAGTGTGCCCAAATATACAATTAAACTTGTTATTATTATTACCTCCTGCAAAAGTAATCCAAGAAACCAAGCAGTTGTTACATAGTTGAGTCGACGGTTTTTTGTTTGCAGTTTTCATAGAAAGCACCGGAAGAGTATGCAAATCAGGGCACGGTTAAATCAATGCAATGAAAGGAGTGAAAAAGCACAATTTCCCATTAATAAATACATACTTATATTCATGATAGTAATTAATTAACTATTAGATTAATGAAATTGACAGTCTTACTGAAGAAAAGGGGATTATTTTTTATGTGCTTGCAAAAAAAAAAAGTGAAACAAAGTTGCAGAAAAAAATCTCACCCAAACTTCTTCGTCTTTTCATCCATCATCGCCAGCTGCATTCTTCTCCTTGTGACATCCAATGGATAAGCTACTGTTTGAGCTGCGGCTCCAGCAACTCCACCACACAATAGCTTTGCATACAGCAACAAAACTAAACCTCCGGTATTTGTTGAATGGCTTTTGCATGTATATTCTGTAACGAAAATTACCAAGATAAGATTTTAAAAATTCTCTTGGAAGGCCAGATAACAACCATGAAGGAAAATTTATGGAAAGCTTAAATCACATTCTTACTTGATAAATATTTCATACACAGATATTTGAACGATTCAAAGCAATAAAAGCTTAGCCCAGCGTATGGGATCATTCCACAAACCGTCGGAATAAAGCCACGGTAAAGGGCCCGTACACCACCTTCCTCCCGGAATATATGAAGAGCACAACTGTATATTCCGTTGTAGACATGCTCACCAGTTACCTGTAACATAGTTTTATTATTGTCGGTAAAGACGAATGACTGTAGAATGTAAATTATTTTTAATAGATATGAGAAAACCGACCTGGAACGCTAATCGAGCTCTGATTGTATCTAAAGGGTAGGTGAGAGCTACGGCAGTGACACCGGCCATAGAGCCCGCTGAAAATCTGGCTACATGTGAATCTTCACCTAAGAATTTCTTGTACATTTCAAACGATGTGAATTGAGTGGCAGCATATGGAAATATCCTAACCATTTGGGCTCCATTTCCTGAAATCGAAATCATCAGTCAGCATTTGTCATCAGCATCAATTTTTTGTAAGAGTGAGCTCCAATTTTAATATCTTCTTTTGATAAAAGCTGGAAATTACCTTTATACAAGGCTATAAACCGCTCCTTTTGTACAATTCCTCGGAGTCCACTGAAAACTCCAAGATGTGAGTAATGTTTTGAATGGGCTTGAAGAAGGATTTTCATGCGGTCCAACGGAGCCACCGTTGTCTTTGCACACATCCCCGCAACACCTATGAAAGAAAAACAAATTATCTCATTATGGGACCGTTGAGCACACCCATCCATCTATATGAATGACAGGCAACTTTTTTGTGCTTCGAGGCACTGCGATCTAGAATCTAACCCGTGCCTGCCGACTGATGCGTTATTATTACGCTATTTCAATAGATGCATATATAAAACAAAGCTAAAAAGTTGCAGAAAATATGAAAATAGATAGCGTAGCAGCATCTTTATCTTGACACACATTCCCAAACCTCAAATGTACGAACCAATTGTGGCTGACTAGTTGTATCTACTTAAAAACCTAATGGAATCGTGAAAAATATAATGGTTTAGTTGGTATGTAGATTAGATAAAAGATAAAGATAAGTGAAATTATAACCAAAGCTAACTTCAATTTCAATAGTAAAAAACTTTTTAATTCACACGTTAGTCCGTATTCTGTATTTAAAACAAAAGGATAAAGTTAAGTTGTAGGTACAAAAATGACAGGGAACCTACATTAACCCATGACGTAAATTGTAGACGCGAAAATACTAAAATCCCTCATTCATAACTTGGGAATGCAAGTAGCCTTTGTGTACCAACTTGTCATTGTCATTATGTAACTAATCGTGGTAATTCAAAATTAAAATATTAAAAAATGCTACAATTCAAGAGTGATAAAGAAATGTGATGAAATAAGTTAATGTCACTGGAATTACTAGCTAAACTACCTGTCCATGTAACTATACTCATTAAAGCTTCTGAACTCAATATTTCAAGTGTCAATAGTGTCGCATATCACAAAGTGATGGTTTCATACATTCTGATCTGATCTGATGACGCAACACTTCTCATGCGTGAAGTCGTAAAAGGTAGATTAGATATGTAGATGACTGGTATTAAAATAATGAATACACTTTATTGACAACTTCAACTTACCACCAGAGACGAGGGACTTCAAGATGAACTCTAATTGCTTCTCCTCCTTCATCTTGGGATTTTCCAGGGAACTGAGCGCGACTTCTAATTTTCCTGAAAGGAAAAAGAGGACTTATAAAATCTCTCTCCTTAGTAGTTACATACGAACATTAACTATTCAGTATTATTCCCCGTTTCAAAATGAAATCAGACTGATTTCATAATGATTTCAAGTCACTGATCTACAGCTTTTTGCCATCATCACTCAAACAACTGAAACATAAAAGTTATTGTCACATTGTATGAAACAAAGTGCAATTTTAGTATTTAAACAAATAATTTCCGTTTTCATACACAACACAATACACAGTAATAGTAATTATAACCACCTAACAACCTCGTAACCCAAAATACATTGCTCTATCCACAAACCTACCAAAAATGAAATCAGGCACGTCAGAGCTAATAATACAGTTCAGCTTTCCATTCACAAGGAAAAAATGTGACAAACAAAGCGGTCCTCGCCAAGAAAAGGCAAGGTGTTCATTAAATCAAAAATAACACAATGCACAATTGAAAACTCTTAAAGATGCTATTACTGAACCTAACCGATCCAATCCAACCAACTCTTACTTTGATTTTTTATTTCTTAAAGTCAACCCAACTGCATGTAAGTACATACGTATTCCGCATGCGTGCAGTTTGGACTTGGACTGCAGTCCCACTTGTTATCTTACATTTGTTTGATGCTCACAGATAGATAGGTACATCTTTTTTTTTCATAAATTATTTTTTTATCTCCCTACCTGTTGCAGATGTTCCTGGTACAAATGCTAATGCGGATGATGATACCTCTGTTAAGGTCGATGACTGTTGTTTGTGGCTATTCCGTTCTGTAGAAACCCTAGCATTAATCTCCGAAGAAGATTTATACGCGTTTTTGACTGCCGTGCCTAGTGAAACTGTCTGGTCAGCAGTTGCATTCCCACTGCAAAACACAACAACTTTTCTAAACAAATAGCTTCTTATGAAGTCTCCTATTGACCAGCTATTTAATGTTGCTTTATTCCCGATCAAGCTATCACCAGTAGTGTATTCAATTGAACAGGTTTCCCCTCCTGTTCCGACTGGATGGTGAGAATGACTGCGAGAGTAATCTCTGAAAATTATTCCATTATCATCCTGATCCAGATTCCGATCTTTGCTAGACTTTTCCCCTAAATCCCTTCCCTCTTTTCCAGGCTTAATGTAAGAAATTCTTTTGAAATAGGAAGTATTACTAATGACTTTACTACACTGGTTTTCTTCGTGATCGCCCACCTGAATGAATCCTGATTTTGCAGGACTTGTTGAGGCTAATGGAATGGCCAGAAGATTTCTTAGCCTGTGAAGCACGGCTAACTTTTCACTTTGTGAAAAGGAAGGAACGTTGACGTTAGCTGCTGTTGCGGAACAGAAGTCTTCATAATAGCCAGGAGGAACGGCAATACCATCATCGGCAGCGTGTTCACTTCTAACATGATTCTTCCTCGAAGGAGCAATCAAACATTTTGAAATTAAGCGTATTCTTCTGTAGATACTTTCCTCATTGATCGCCAGTACCAGTAGTAGTGGTGGTGGTAGCACTGATGATGATGGTGTTTGTAATCTCGGTGAAGACGATGATGTTGAATATCTTTCTCCCCTTCCTGAATACATAAGTATTTGTGGGTTTGCTAATGATGATGACGAGAGCTCTGCCTTACTCTTTTTATATTTTCATATGAAGATTTTGAAGAATCCCTCTTTCTCCTATTGGTTGGTGAATGAAGAAGTAGTAAAGTTGATAAATATGATGATAAAGATGATGATGCTGACGTAGCCTCATTTTCTAACCCATGTAATATGTATGCATGTTACAGTTGCTGCCTTTGATAATGGTTTTGTTTGTGGTGGGGAGTCTTTTAACTCATCTTTAAGGTGGTTCACATGTGTGTCAGCGTTTGGCATTTTCTGTAATGCGTGTTCTATCTGAGAGAATTTACTCTTGAGGAAAAAGTCAGTAGTAGAGTTTTTACTGTAATTTTTTTCAGTTTGTGATCCTGCATACCTATTCTTGAAGTAGGCACTGCGCAATGTAATATTGCTCGCACTTGTTGGGTAACTGAGAATAAAACAAACATCACATCACATCTCGGAGGAACTTGGGTCTAATTGTAAGTTATAAGGAACAACCATCTTCTGCCGATTCCGTAGACTTAACACATAATCAATATCACCGATATATTATGTAAACATGCATGATACCAACAAAGGCTAAGGAACTGTGTGTGTTGTGTCTGCCTCTGCCGAATTAATGAATTGATTTGATTATGATTTGTATTCTTCGTTGCTCATTTGACTAGATTTTGGGGAAATGAATGAGAGGTTCGTTGTTATCAGATTAGCCCAAAAATTACGTGATGTGTCATTTCATATAACGTGTGGTTGCCTGTTGGTGAACTGGTTCTCTGCAATTTATTCAATCGGTCGAATGTTTGTTTGTTTGTTTTGCTGTTACATTGTTTGTCGTTTTCTGCATATATATATGTGATATAAAATGAAGCCTGGACGTGGAGGACAGGATGTATTATTATTATTAGAGTCCAATGTGCAACTTTTCACTTGACCGCACTATATGTATGTATGTAATCTTTTTTGGAGGAAAGTGAAGCGTATTAACTTTTAGCAATTGCTAATGTTGAAGCGGAAAAATGCTTCGGCTATTGCATAATATAATGACTTGGAATTACATAATTTGCTACACACAGTCATTAGCGAAGGAATGATATTGATAACAGTGTTGTACTTTGCACATGTATGGGAAAATAAGCTCGTTCCAGCTCGTCTTGATTTTGTTACAAATACTATGCAAAGTTGACCATCTGTCATTTGTCCACATGGATCACACACCTCCAGATGCAATTATGAAGATTATCAGTGGTCCACAGTGGTCAAAGGTTAGCCCAGCTCCATAAAATGGATTGGAGTGAACGAAGCATATTTATTATGCGTACATCACCAACAGATTAATTAATTTTGCTGAAGGAAAACTGAGGAGTTCCAGCTCACTGTGTCATGTCTACTTTTATACTACTCAGCAGCTCATATTACCAGAGCCCGTAATGTAACTAGTGGCAAAGACAAAACATGGTTTGACATTCCCGGGATTCGGTATTTTCAGGTGAAAGTATGATCACAGTAGGAAATGGAATAGGGGAGACAGTATAGATTGCAGCAGACCGCATTTGGAGAAAGGAACAACGGAAGACCAACATAGCATTGCCCCATCCATAAGAAAAGTAAAGGCATACTGGAACAAAGTGGATTAGCAACAGCAACAAACGCACGCTGATGATAAAATTCAACTTTTACCCGTATCATTTTTCAGTTTCAGAATTGCTCCGCTTCGCGTAAATTCAATGATTCAAATTCAATGAATAGGACGGCAGACATGTGAGGTAGAACAAAAATCCACCAAACTGGGAACAAATGCTGATGAAATAGGAGGTCTTAAAATCTTCAATATGTACTTCCATTTTAAAACCAAAGGATGATCCCATGTTGTCAAGAAAATGTGTTCGTTTTCGAATTTTTATTTCCAACAAATTGCAATTCTTGGATTCAAAGTAGCCCTTACAACGGCTGGCTGTGGGCTTTTGTATAAGAATATAGCGAGCTTCCGTATCTGGTCTTACAAATATTTAGAAGTTATTTGACTTATTTAGTTTTTGATAAGTACGCAGCTTTCAATTCACGTCTTAATATCTTTCCACTGGCGGCCTTCGGGATTTGGGAAAGAAATTCAACACCCCCATTCAATTTCTTATGATCCGAAACCTTCTCGGCAACAAAACTTTTAATGTCCTGTTCAGACAACGCATCCCCCTTCCGGACAATGTAGGCTCGTGGTAGCTCTCCCGCCCTTTCGTCTGGAATACCTAGGTATAAAAAAGTAATACAGTTAATCGGGTGAAATATTGCATAATTTTTTAACTGATCTTTTACAAACCTATGACGGCAACGTCTGCAACATCCGGATGGGTGCGAAGAATGTCTTCTAGCTCACTCGGGGCTACTTGCAACCCTTTGACCTTTATAAGCTCTTTCATTCTGTAAACAATAAAATATTATTCTTGCAAAAGTAAAACTAACTAATTTGTAAATCTTTTTAAACGAATTTACTTTTCAATTCCTATTTTATCTCTACCTGTCAACAACATAAAAGCAGTCTTCATCGTCATAAATACCGATATCTCCTGTATGTAACCAACCGTCCTTGTCAATTGTCTCAGCAGTGGCTTTCTCATTTTTGAAGTAGCCTTTCATTACGTGTGGTCCCTACAAATATTTCAAATATTTACAAACTGTTTACTTATAAAAATTTACAAGAAGATAATATCTACAATATACCAGACAGATTTTGTGAAGGTATCGATAAACTTACTTTAACACATATTTCTCCTCGTTCATGTCGGCCCAAAGCTTCTCCAGTTGTAGGATCTACCACTTTGCCTAGGGTCCCCGGCAATAAAACCCCACAGGAGCCTGAAAAAAGGCGAAGTTAATTTTAAAAAACGTGAAAGGTAATTAAATTTCAAATGACATAGCCATTTTTATAAATTTACCAATCTTTTGATTCTTCGTCGTAGCCTGAAGAATGTGGCTGACAGGACTGCAAATAAAATATGAATACAGTATACTTTCTTGTATTTTTGAAAGTAGTTAAAAAATTCAGCATTTTTATCTAACTTTGCTTCACCTTAATTCTGTCATTCCGTAACCCTCTTGAAAAAAGAAATATTTTTCGGCCTTCTGCAAAAGTCGAGTAATAAGTGCTTCGCCTATTGGAGCAGCTCCTCCCATCACAGAATGAATGGATTCAAATTCCTTCTTTCCAAATTCGGGGGATGCAGCCATAAAGGCGATAAGTGGAGGGACGAGATGAACACAGTTTGGCTAATGAAAATATCAACAGTCAACATTCACAGCATATATAGACATCCAGATTGTCATACTTATTTCACAATCTCACAAATATTCAGAACAAGTAAGTACCTTATGTTGGCGAAGTGCTTTTATGAATGTCGGTGGCTCAAACTTCGGCAAGGTCATTGTGAAAGCCCCTTGGTACAAACCGCCGAACATAACTACGGTAAAGCCAAAGATATGGAAGAACGGAAGAATCGCAAAAAGTCGCTCTTGAGGAGCTCCATTTTCAAAGAACTTGGTATTGACATAGTTTGGACGTGTCATTTGATACAGATTGCTGGCAATGTTACTATGAGTTAACATTACTCCTTTTGGTGGTCCTGTAAGTATAATACGAAAGTTTAAGTATGCCACGTATTTCAGCGAGCATTGAGACTGAATGTTTTTATTTGAAATTATATTGTACCGGTGGTTCCTGATGAATATGGAAGCAAAGCGATTTCTTCTGTAGCATCTATTTTTGAACCTTTAGCGAACTCGACCCCAGCAGAATTAACTTTCACCTAATAGTACACATGTAGTAAAATAATATCCTTAGATTATCATAGACGATATCATTCATAATCTAATTATGATTTCCACTACCATTTCTGAAAGGGAATGACATCCCTCTACAGGCTCACCGATGGTAATAATGGATTTCAAAGTAGGGCTCAGCTTTTGCACTTCCCGTACAAGAGGCACAAATTGGGAAAGCGTTATGATGACCTTTGCCTCGCAGTCATTCATTTGCTTCGCAATTTCCTCTGTAATTTTTGTAAATAAATGTTAGCACATTATTTATTTAATAATTCAATAAGCCGTTTTTTACATGAGAGTGAACTATATTCTAACCAGGTTTATACATCGGGTTTACAGGGCTCCCAATACATCCAGCCTCCCAAAGTCCTAAAACTGCTAATGGAAACTCGGGAAGGTTGGGAAGCAGTAATCCCACCACATCCCTAGGTTTTAACCCATGCTGAATCAAGGCAGCTCCAAAATTTCTGCTCAGCTTATAGAGTTGTTCATGAGTATATTTTCGGCCGGAAATAGCACATTCCTGTCAAAATATAAAATTGTTAATTATAGGTTTGTACCGTCCACCCAAATTACCCATAACTTCAATTTGGTGCGTCCACTTACAAATGCTGGCGCATTTCCCCACTTATGCAAATTAGACCACAAAAATTCTGGAAGTGTAACTCCAGTCACAGCATCTACATGATCCTTGGACTTCAAAATTTTGCTCCCAGCTTCAGGAGACTGGTAAGCCGAGCTTCCATGAATAAATCGGGCGGAGTATCCAAGTTTTGAAAGATGCGTAAATTTGCTGCTAGAACTATTGGCTAATCTTGGTAAAAGAAAAGCACCGGATTTTAGTGCCATGGCCATTATTAGTAAAAACAATCTTTATTAAATCTAACAAGATGGAACTAAAGTTTCTAAAGGGATACTGCTGTAAATAATTC